>JAJOOO010010735.1:0-15893 GCA_029582685.1 Solanum piurae
ACAACAATCATCCAACTTTGCCTACAAGGCCATGATCACAACATGCTTATAAAGTAAACACCTCCCCACTTTCAAAGGGATCAACCACACAATTCTAACATCTACAACATATTTATATATAAAATACTAGAATCAATAATCTATTCACAACTTCATCATCATAAACCTTAGGTCACAATATCCCATTCAAGGCCGACATCCAATATAACACAATTGACCATCAATTCCTCATAATTCAATATAGAACAATACATAAATCAATAACCCATAACAATCTAGAAATTAATATCACAGTATTAGCTCATAATCAATAGACCCACTTTAGACCCAAAATTAGGATTCCAAGGTATGCAAGGGATCATGGAGTTTTTTATCTTAAAACCATCAATATTAACATAAATCATTATTTAAAATACTTTCAGGCAATAAACCAAGCTTAGAATTGAAATTGGGGTTTTTAGTGTTTTTGAAACACATTGAAATCACTTTGATTTGGCTCTTTGATTGAAAGGAGAATCAAAGATAAAATCCCCATACCTTTGTGATTAATTTCCTTGGGAATTGAACGAGAAATCAGTAGGAACCCATCCCCTAGCTTGAAGCTTCAACAATGTCTTCCATGGAGTTCTAGAGAGAAATTATTTGAGAGGGAAGGGTGAATTTGAAGAATGGGATCTAATTCTAGGTTTTGGGTGTTTAACCAACTTAAAATACCCAAAAATAGGTAGAATAACCGTTTATAATAATTCCCCAAAGTACTCAAACTACCCCTCACTTAGTTGGACCTTTTTAAACAAGTCAAACTTGAGTTTTATTTTCGCAGATTTCGTCCGGAAACAAGTCCGCGACGCGGAGGTGTTCCCACAAGTTTCTGAAATTAAATTTCGAGACAGAAGAGTCCGTGACACGTCTGCGACGCGGACCAAACATTTGGTCTATGGTTGAGCTAGTCCGCGACGCGGACATGCTCCCTCCATGAACATTTTCGAGCAGCCTTGGCAGCTTGTTTGGCCAAGGGTTGGGGTCCTCCTCGGCGACCCTTAGGGTGGTCCCGTGAGTCGTACCTGAACATTTTGACCCTAAAAACATTTATTAAGACACTAGGGTCACCTCTACTAATTTTAGACTCCAAACAACACATAAAAACATGCAAGACACACTAGAACACAGTAGCATGCAAACAACTAGTTTTCAAACGTCTTGAACGTCTCTTTGACGTTTGACTTCAAACTCAATTAAACTGACGTATAAACTCATTTTCAAACATTTATACAAGTTTATCAACTACTAACACGCATGTGAATCTCTAATTATCCTATTTCATTTTGAGGGGTGTTACAAGCGTGATGAAGGTTAGAAAGATCGTGATAGGGAGTGGTGTGACAGTGGTACAAACTAGAGGGAGCGAGATGGTGACAAAGAGAGATACGTCCCTCCCCATGAGTATAAAAATCCAAAAGAGCAAATGGCTGACCCAATTTTTTTTTGCACTGAAGATATGCTTGCATGCATTCTCAATAAAGTGGAAGGGTTGGACAAAGTGCTTAAGGAAATGAAAGATGATGTCTCAACTCTAAACTAGATGGTTACTTCTCACTCGGTGTTCAATAAGCACTTGGAAATGCAAATGGGTCAGATTTCATCTCATTTGAACCCAAGGTCAAAAGGAGGTTTACCAAGTGATACCTTGGTTAACCCAAAGAATGACTCTTGAAAGTGTATCCACATCGTGCCACGACTTTAAATACGGTGCTTCTTGGGAGGCAACCCAAGTTTTTAAGCTTTTTTATTGTTGTTTGAATAACGGGTGTTGAATGTGCAGGTTGAAAATTTGAATTTTTGGTAAAAAGAGCAATTAGGCGAGCCAAATACCAGTCGCCGACTCACTGAACAGGTCACGAGCCTGATCTAGATCGCCGTTTGGACCAACTAGTTAGCTAGTGGTTCTGTAAAACTCAGCGGGTAATAGTTCCATTCGGTAAATCGCCGAATGGGTCGGCGACATATGTGAGCATCACCAACTGGCGCGTGAACTCAAGGGTCAAAAGGCCAAAACAATTTTTTAAATTCAAAAATCTCCCTCATTTCATACTTTTCAACTTCTACACTTTCACAACCACACTTTAGATTCTATTTCTTGCATTTATTATTGGATCACTTTCTCGGGGGACTATGGTATAATTTACTAGCCTAGTATTCAAATATCTACATTTGAGGTTGTTTATCCGGACTCCGCCTTTATATTTTGGTATTTGTGAATGAATGATCGTTGTCCTATTGTGTTGTTTGCATAAAATTAAGTGATTATTTGGATTGATTACTATGTTTTGTGCCTGCAATGTCCTGAATTGAGTTAATTGGCCTTTAATTGTGAAATCCCATAGGTTTGAATGATAAAACTTATGGGTTATGTTGATTTTATTGTTAGGTCTAGTGGGGTGAAGTTGGAGTACCCCGAGGTCATGGGTAATATGTGTCTGGGCTTAATTGCATAGAATAGGTGTTTAATTTTGTTTTCATGGGCTGCGGGTTAGAATTTGAGGTCAAGGTCAAAATCTGGCACGTTGGACTTTTTGACGAGCTGGGTCGAGCTAGCTGAGTGGTTCAATAGTTTGCATAAAAACCCTTGGATAGCCTTTTATCCTTCATTTTTGTGAATTTGGTTCTGTAACTTTCGCCGATACGCCTGAGCTCACTCGGTGACTCACCGAATGCCCCTTCTGATCGCCCTTTTGCGCCCCAATTTTTTGAAAATATTCTGTAACATTTGGTGAGCTAATTTTAGTTTGCCAAATGGTGTTGGCGATCCACCGAAGGGCCCTAGACATCGCTGACTTGTGCTGATTTTTGAGTAATCTTGTTCTGGAACATTCGGTGAGCCCGACTTGGCTTACCAAATGGGTTCTGTGACTCGCCGAATGACTCATCGAGCTTTCCTGCACCTTTGACACTTTGAGATTTTTCTAAACGAAGTCTAACATTTGACTTTGTTTTGCAGGTATGGCTAGACCAAAAGTACCTAGGTGAAATCAACCGCCCCGAAGCGGGCAAGAGGCATTGTGATAAATGAAAGGGCTCCAACGTCCGGAAATGCACCAACAAAACTTCCTCCGACTGGGGGGAAGGGAAAAGGAAAGGGATATGTAGTACCAAAACCGATGGTGGAGAACTCCTACAGTGAGGGCGTCTATGACACTCACCTCACTACCTATGAAAGTGAGGGTCATTCAGGTAACAGTCCTCCGATATCCACATCTGAGCCGGAAAATGATTAACTTCTCTAGGCTAGGAGAGCAGATTTATGCTCCAAGGTGATGCATGATCCAGCTCAGATCCCCGTGCCTCTTATGCCTCCTCCACCTCCTACACAGGTAGTAGAGCAGGTACCACCCTGTAACACCCCAGAAAGTAGTAGCTAAACTAGGGATTGATGTGAGGGTTAGAGTCGTAGATATAACTCCCCGTACTTAAAATGACAGGTTCCGGGTTAGAACATCAAGGTAAGACCCTCGAAGGGTCCTTAAAGAGGACCCTAAAGACTACCCAAAAATCTACCTAAGGCAGTGTCCACGGCTGGAGCCACGCCTCATGGATTGAGGCGTAGGTCCCAAGCCCCAATCACACACTTGTAGACCACATACCATAATTGACCAGCATGCCCCGTGGGTGTGGTCTCATGGGTGAGGCATTGTTGGTCATTAGTGGGTTAAGTGATGGCTTTATGGAACTTTCTGGAATTAATTAATTATTAAGTGACGTTTTTACCCTAGTTTAGACCAACTATATAAATACTTTAGACCCTTAATTAATTCATTCCAAAATCATTATTTCAAGACCCTCAGAAGAAACCCAATTCCCTCTAAAAAATCCTCTCTAGAAGAAGAAGAAGAAGAAGAAGAAGAAGAAGAACAACAAGAAGAAGAAGAAATGTATGATATTTTATTAATCCATGGGTTCTTCCATCCATGGATCCCTTTAGTTATTCCACAATTGTGAAGATGAAATCCCCAATTCAAGTTAGGGTTCCTTCCAATATTATGGGTTAAGTTGACTATGAATCCAACTGAGTGGATATTCATTGTTTATGATTGAATAAGTAGTGAATAATTCTATTATGATGAAATTACATGTTTTCTATGCCTAACCCTAGTCTAATTGATGACATTGAAGTAATGTGGGTTTATGCCTTAAAGAGGGAAATTTAGGATTTAGAGATGATCTTCTAGGGTTGATGATATGTATAGAAATTGTTCAAGAATAAAAGTATGTAGACATAAATTGAATTAGAATAATGAATATGTGATGGATCATGACTAGTAATTCTTGAGATTTAACCTTTATGATGATGTACGATTAGAATCACTTAAAAATGAAGTATGTGATTAGAATGCCTTGTAATCTAGGTTCATAGGATAATTTTAAGAAGTAAAGCTATTGAGAGTAAGGCTTATAGTTATGAATGTTGACTTCTAGGGTTTTGAAGGTAAAGCTGCATGATGAATGTTGAGTTGTATAGGGTAATATTGGGGAAGGTTTATCCACATGATCTATATTATGAATGTATGCATGTTATTATAGAATCTATATAAATGTTATGAGTACACTTTGAGAGTCAAGTGTTAATGATTAGGTTGTTGTTGTGGGCTGATTGAAAGGTTATTCTCATGACCTCATAATGAACTTAATGTGGAAGGTTTTCTCACATAATGAAGGTTCTAAGGTTGAAAGGCTTTTCACACCTAATTGAAGCTAAGAGTAAAAATGATCACGGATGGTGATAAATGCTCACACATGGTCTAAAGAATTATTTTAATGAATTAACCTAGATTGATTGTCAAGGACATCTTTCCATGAGACTTGAGTCAAAGTAGGACTTAATAACTACCTTGTGGGATTTAGGCCTAGCATCGAGTGGATATTGAAATGATATGGAGGCTCACACCTAGTTGAGTCCGGGCTTCCAAAATGGGAACTCTCACCAAGTAGAGTCCGGGTTTCCCAAAACATGTCTCATGAGATGGAGTCCCTCAGCTAGTGGAGTCTGGGTTTCCTAGTAGAAATCTCAGTATCGCATAACTAAGTGCCCCGTAGGAAAGGTATTTAGTGGATCCAACTAAGCTAACAAACCGATTCTACCTTTGGCAAGTAGACCAACCCTTGACGGTGTGGGTAACACCATGGGGGATCATGTGAAAACTCACATGATCTCATGTAGGTTAAGGCTATATCCCAACTATAACAAGATTATTAATGAACTAAGACATGCTTGAGAAAGCATCTCCAAGTGTTCAAACATAATGAACTAATACATGCTTGAGAAAGCATCTCCAAGTGTTCAAACATAATGAACTAAGACATGCTTGAGGAAGCATCTCCAAGAGTTCAAATACCTAATGAACTTAGACATGTTTAATAAAGTATCTAATAGTGTTCAAGATATTAATGAACTAAGACATTCTTGAAGAAGCATCTCCTAGAGTTCAAAATTAATGAACTAAGACATGCTTGAAGAAACATCTCCTAGAGTTCAAACATAATGAACTAAGACATGTTTGAGAAAGCATCTCATAGTGTTCAAATTAATAAGGAACTAAGATATACTTAATGAAGTATCTCAAAGTGTTCAATATAAATGTGTAACTAAGATATGCTTAAAGAAGTATCTAGTAGTGTTAAGAGTCCTTAAAGATAATGTTGGCTTGCATCAAAGGTGATGAATATGAATGAGGACCTAAAGTGACTTGTTTAGCATGAGTGGGATTATGGGGTATTATCCATGCATTTCAGAAGCTTGACTTGAGGTGGCTTATGAAGTGTTCTCTTAGATGATGTATGTTTAGGTTGGATTGTTGCTATAGTTGCCTTCCATGATGTGTTTGACTAAAGGTGAATGTTCCCTTGTCTACAAGAAATAAGCTAAGGATGAGATCAAAGATGGTAGGTATGTATGATGCCCTAAGGTGGTACTTAGTATAGGTGAGATTATAAGGTCTTATCCATGCATTTCACAAGTATGACTTGAAGGTACTTATGAAGTGTTTCTCTTATGTTATGAAAGACTAAGGGTTGACTAATGAATATATCATGCCTATGTTGGAGATTATTCCTATGACCATGCTTTTGTCTATTATGCTTATAGTTTATGTTTTATGAAGTATCTCTTATGATTATGACAATATGTCTTATGATGACTAACCATTATGTTACGCTCTTATGATGTTATGCTAGCTATTATATTTAGTACATTTTGTAATAACGCATAATCTTGCCTACATTATTATCAAATGTAGGGTCCGACGATATTGAGTTCCATTCTCGTGGCTAGGTTTCTAGTAGAGCAAGGAGTTGAAGACTTGGTGAGTCCTCATATATCGAGGATGTGATCACCTTTCCTTTATGTATTTCTTTTATGTTTTGGACTTTTGTATGGGATGCGTCCCAAAGATATATTCAAGTTATTTTAGATGGTTTGAGACAGTGTTATAGATTTCCGCTTACTTTTATAAAGACTTCGATTGTATGGTAAAAGTTTTAAAATTTCCGCATCATTTCTATTGATTTATGTTATGATATGCTAAGTGGCTTACATTGAGTCCTTCTGGGTTCTATGTGCCATGTTACATGTAGGGTGTACCCCTAGGTTGTGACACACCAGTTTAGGCTCCTCCTCCCTAGTCACTGAACAAATTAAAGGCCGAGGGTTTGAGGAGGATGTTAGGGGAAAAATGGTTGTCTACAGACGGTGTTATAGACCGGTACCTGGAGGTTTGAAACACCATTAAGTTCCATAAGTTTGAGAATTTCATGATGCCCTGAAGCCCTTACACTCCCACTTGGTCCTGTAACTTCATGTCGAGTACAAGAAGTTGGTTCCCAAAGGAAAGAAGAAGGCCAGTGCATTCAAGCCGATGGATCATGTGGTAGTGTGGGGATGGAGAGTGAAGTGCAACAGTACCGATATCAATGAGGTGCTTAACTGTAAGATGAATGTGATGCACTACTACATTGATAAAATCCAGAAGAAGACCCTCAATGATTTGAATGGTTGGTTAGTGCCACTAATTTCTTACACTACACCGCAGTGGATTGAGGCGGGTGCTCCTATTGATAAGAAGGACCTGAACGTGGCTGCCAGTTATTGGTTCGGGTTCATAAGCAACATATTAATGCCTTCACAGAATGAGTCGATCCTCCGACATCTGAAGGCTGCATTTTTGGGCTATTTCATGGACAGGGATAGACTTAATCTAAGTCTACTCATCGAGCAAATTATGGCCATGAGGGCCAAGCAGAGCCAGACCTCTCTCCCCTTTCCAGTCTTAATTATTGAGCTGTGTAAGTGGGCCCGTGTTTCGATGATTGCCAAGACAGATGTGGAAGTGACTCCAACTTCCTCTACTGACATACGGAGTATAGAGGCCGACTATATAAGGGAAAAGGCTGATTGGAAGAAAGCTGCACCGGCAGATACGTCCCTGGTAGTCGCGTTGAGATGTTGCCGACCGAGGAAATCCGTCCCCCTCAGGACAGTGAGCCTACATGTACCCTAACACTTTAACGTTTATACCTTCTAGTACTTCTCCCCCTCCTACTACTGCTGCTTCTTCCCAACCCTTTATCACCTAGTCCATGATGTATAAGACGGGCTATCTGCCTAGTTTGCTGATATGCGTGCATCTCGGTAGAGGCCGATGTGCCTGAGTTGATTGAGCGGGCGATTTCTGCTGCTTTGGCCTCAATTAGGGCTGAGTTTAGAGAGCATAGAGAGAGGATAGATGCCCATGGGTTTGCACTGGATGCCCTTACTGTGAGGGTAGAGGCTTGTGTGTAGGGTCAGGGTACTTCTGAGGATGTGACGGCTTTGGAGGCTGTTATTGTTGAGCTGCAGAGAGATGTGGATGAGCTAAAATCCACCGATCTATCTCTGTTATTCAGTACAGTTTAGATCCATGAGGTTTCGAGTAAAGATTTTCTGGCTGGTTCTGTGATTCATCCAGCTACTGCGACCGGAGATGTTGCTATGGATGAGGTTGATGCTCAGTCTGAGGCTAAGACCGATGAGGAAAAGCTGGGTATTCGAGACGCAATGGTGTATGATGACTTGGAGAATCTCGAGGGAGCTATAATCCAGACAGCTATAACAACTTCTATGAGAGATACTTTGATGGTAGGCTCTAGTGGAGCAAAGAAAGATTTAGAGCCGAGCACTAATGCTCCAACAGATGGAGTCATAGATATGCAGAGTTCACCCCAGGATTATCCTGGTAGGATGATTTTTGACTACCTTGCTATTTAGTGTTTTAACTTATTTACTTATTTTTGGCATTTAAGGACAATTGCTAGTTTAGTTTGGCGGGGTGAGGTATTTCCATACCTGCCCCTTTTGGGCTATTTTTTGAATATTCTGTGTTTGCGATTATTTTTGTAACTGCTGGATTTTGTGATATATATATATATGTTTGTAATCCATTGATTTTAAATGTGTATGATGGTTTTTAACCTGTTTTCAAAAATTGCCAACTCTTGATGTGTTTGAATGTGGCTGTTCTCTCGTAATTTAGAGTGTCAGTTGTGATCAATACTGATGACTTAAATAGTTCTCTCGATTGAACTATATGAGTGTACAACTCTGATAAAGCAAATTGAGTTACATAGGTCATATGTGAACTCCTAGAATCTCATTGTGACTAGTCGGTTGTTGAGTTAATCTCTTGTGATCATCGTTGCACGCTAGATGAAAATTGTAGTCTTGTTTGATGATTATGTTAAATGCCATGTGTGGTGAGATTTTCTTGAAACATGTGCTTGGTACTACCTAAAACTTGCCTCGTTAGTCCAATTGATTAATGTAAGCAAGCGATTGAGATGATCTTAGGCACAATTTGTGAAGAGTGCACCAAAATTGATCTTATACATCTTTGTGACCACCTTGTGAAAGTGTGAACCCAGCTTGGCACCATTTAAGCCTATCCTTTTCTTTGGAAGAAACTTGATCAACAGTGACCTCTTTATCCCATAACCTATAACCTTTATGATGTATTGGTTCGTTTGAATAGCCAACTTAAGCCAAAAGCCTAAGTTGGGGGTATGGTGAAAAAGAAGGAAATCAAGAATTTTGAAAAATTCTCCCTCGAAGGATCATGTTGAAAAAGATGGAACCCGTGCAAGTAAAAAAAAAAAGAAGAGAGAAAAGAAAAATGTGAAAGTAGAAAAAATTGAAAAAGAAAAGAGTTGTGAATTAAAGCTTGTGAAATGGACAAAAGAAATGGGGTATACAATGAATCATGCTTAAATGAACATAGAGTGGATTGTGAAAATCATATAGTGTGAAAGATAAGGAGAAGAAGTGAAATGCATGCCATGCTTCATGAAGGTAGAAGTCACTAAACCAAAATGATCATATCTTTACCCTCAGCTCTGTTACAAGCCTTGAAAGACCTTAGTGATCTTGAGTGAGATGAAAATAATGTTGATTGGAAAATAAGGGCAAGCCTATAGGTAGATTCATGCATGTGTTTATCTTTGGGAGCGTGAGAGTTGTCTTTGATTCCGAAAGTCTAAATTTCTGATGAGTTTTGTGTGAGCATGGAATCATTCTTGGTGTGAGGGCATTTAAATGCTTTTGTTAAGCTTGAACTTACATTTGAAGCAAGCATTGTGAGTTTGAGTTCTATTTGATAATGGTTAGTCATAATTTGAAACTTTGAGTGCACAATTGAACATTGCATGAGTAGTTTGAACCTCGTGTGTGCATTCGTGTTGAGTCTTGAGTAGCACTGTTTGTAGACATCCTTATTGAACTGATTGATCTTATGTTTTACTTAAGGACAAGCAAACGTTTAAGGTGAGGGTGTTGATGAGTTTGGGATTTCAACTTATTTAGGGTTTGTTTACATAGTATTAGTGTCCTCGATGCCTATTTTGTGCTCTAAACTGATATTTAAATGCTAATTTATAGCTATGAAGGCAAAAGAGCAAGGCAATGATATTAATGGAAAAAAGGAGCGGAAAAGATGACAAAAGCTGAAGATAATGAAAGTTGACAATCGGCAAAGCAACTAGGCGATTTGCCGAGTGGCACTTCAGCTCGCCAAATGTTCCAGCAGCCCATTCCCGGGGAAAAGACAACTTAGCGATAGACATGGACGATCGACGAACTGCTGAATGGATCAGCGAGAATGACTTTGATCGCCTAAAGTTCCAGGGTCTGAATGGTGAAAAGACAGGACAAAACGGCGATGGAGAGGAACACTTAGCGCATCACCGACCTAGTCGGCGATGCTTGACTTATACCGCCGAATGACCCCAATGGAAAAAATCTGGGAATGTACAAATTGATTTTAAAAAAGAGAAAATGGGGTGACTGAGAATCCATCCATTGTTAGACTTTGAGTTTTTGATTCCAAACACTATTCTTAGAGTGTTTAGTAGATTTTCAAGTTTGGTTTTGATTTTGAAGCTAAATTGAAGCATTGTAGAGACTCGGATTATACTACCCAACTTATGGAGAACGTAGTTGGTAATATTTTCCTACTTTTTATAATGTGTGGCTAAAACCCCCATTCTTGGGGGTGTGATTAGGTGATTAAATGTCTAAATTAGCTTATGGGTGTTAGCAATTACTGATTTAATAGTTGTTTTGAAGTGGGTTCGATTGATAGTTGAGTTTTAACTTATGAATTGTAGTTGGAAATACAGTTCTAGTCTAGTATTCTATGCTTGCTTGAGAAAGAGGTTTTAGAATTAAGGTTATGAATTGATAATTGTAGTGATTGGGGTTGTGGGTTCAGCTATGATTCCACAAATTGGACTCACTTGGGGCTTTATTTTATTAGAAATAGTGTCCTCAAATGCTTATTTTATCTCAATATCTGATGAAAACCTTCAAGTTTCAGGTATTTGAAGTTTGAAGGAAATCATGGATGCTACTTCGCAAAAAGGAACGAAAAGGCTGAAAAGAACAAGAAAATAAAGGCATGAGGATCGCCGAGTCACTTGGCGAATCGCCGAAGGGTCTCACTTCGCCTTTTGTTCCAGAGTGCTGAGCCTCGAAGGAAAGGATCAAGTCGGTGGAAAAATGGAGCAGTCGGCGGATCGCTGAGAAGGTCGCGAAGTAGTACTATGTCACCCAATGACCCAGAGCACAACGATGCCGAAGGATAATGCAAGATGGCGATAAACTACACCAAAAGGCGAATCGCCGAGTTGATCAGCGATTACGACTAATGTCGCCGAACGATCTGCCGCAACACATATTTTTGATAACTATAAATACTCGTTTAGAGTTATAGCTTAGTATCAGTTTTGGCATTACATTTTTAGTATAATTTTTTAGACAATATAATTTTTAGTACTTTTTACTCTCAAGTTTGGAGAGGGTTTTTGGGAGACTTGAAGAAAGGAGTTCATCTTCCCCAAGTTGGAAGTGGGTCTTCTCCATTCTTCTTCCTTTGCTTAAATCAAGGTTTAATTTCTTATACCCATTTGATTTCACTATCATTTTAGGTATATTTTGTTGTTTCTTGATATGTGGCTAAAACCCCTCATTCTTGCGATGTGATTTAGCAAATATATGTTGATATTATTGTTGGGTTTTGCTTGCTGATAGGTTAGATGTATTTTTAATGGTGATTTCACCTAGTAGTTGTGGTTTAATTTAATAGATTTGTAGTTGCAAATACAAAGCCACCCATGTGTTTTCGGCTTCCCCGAGAGGGAGGTCGCGAAACCAAGACCACTAGACTGATGGCCTAAAGAGTGGGTCGACATGAGGTTTAGCCCGAGAGGGTGAGCCCTAATCCTATATCCTAACACTCAGCTCGAGAGAGTGAGTGGGGTAAGGTGTAGGCTGGTCTTCATGCGGCAAATGGGTGTTCGAGGGAAACTCATTTGAAACGGGGTAAGTTACCCGAGATGGAACTTATTTCCATCTAAAGCTTAGCTTAGTCACTATTATCTTGCAAATTTCCTATCGAAAGCATGTACCCAACCGTTTATCTCAACTTGTATTGCGGTCACACCCCAAGAACTCTTCCCCATACTTAATTGTCTTGTTATTTTTATTTACTTGTGACAAAACCCCAAAAATTGATATTTGACACTTTTGTGTCTCCCTTCGATTTACAATGTTTTTAATCGTTAATGTCTTTAGCTATGACTACTAGATTTTATTTTTCTATTAATTCTCAAGATCTCTCCCTTGGGACACGACCCCAACCCTTGGTTGGGTTACTATATTATCGACGATAGTAGACACTCGAACCGTAGTTAGTGTCGTTGGTCACGATACGCATCAAAATAGCGCCGCTGCCGGGGAGTGGTGTTACTTTAGAATTTTTAGATTGGTAGAATTTTCGTTCGTCTTAGTTGTAGTTCACTTACCTAGTTTTCAGTTTTGTTTTGAGCATTTGTTTGTTTCAACAGCCATATGAGTGTGAACGGCAAAATATCTGCCAAGCAGGCAACCCAGTGGGTCATGCTTTTCATTGAAATGATATTGATGATATTAATAGTGTGTAGAACCCTGCCCAAGTGGGTGAGATGAATGCATTTCGCATGCCACAAGCAGACATAAATGTAACATTTGAAATTACTGGCACAACACTCCATCTCGTACATTCAAGAGGTGTATATGGAGGGTTAGAGCATGAAAACTCATATACAAAGATTCATAGAAGGGTGCACACCTCTGTCATTCAAGAATCTATCGCAAGAATGCATACGACTGCGCTTGTTTCCATTATCATTAACCGGGGAAGCCACTAGGTGGTTGATCGAGCTTCCAAAGAACTCCATCAAGTCATGGGAGGGGCTGATAATAGATTTTCATGAAAGATTCTTCCCTCCATAAAAAATGATGAAACTAAGAGACGACATTCAAAGTTTTAATCAAACGGAGGGCGAACGAATTCACGAATCCTAGACACGATTTAAGATTATTTTGCGAAAATGTCCAATGCATGGATTGCCGAGTGAGTTACTGCTCCAATATTTTTACCGTAGTCTGGATTCAGTTAATAAAGGGATAGCTGATCAGCTGGTGCAAGGAGGAATAATGTTACAATCATTTGAAGTAGCATCATTTCTCCTAGATGGCATGACTATAGTAAATCAAGCATGGTACACAAAAGATGACCAAGTTTCCCCACTGTGCTTCAGATTAACGCAAGAATAACTCAAAAAAGAAAGGGAAAGGGAAGAAAACATCAAAAAGATGTTGTCTCAAATAGATGTGATACACGAGCACATGAAAGGGACGTATGGAGTATTTCGAGTTGAGGAGGGTTCTCCTTCTGGTTATTTGAGACCGGGGGAGAATCAAGGTTGGAACTCCAAGAGAATTGAAGGGGTTTTTTCATCCGGTTACTTAAGACCGGGGGAGAATAAAGGTTGGAACTCCACAGGATATGAGAAGGCTTTCCACCCACGTTATCAACAATGGGGAGGAAATCAAGGTTGGAACCATTATAGGGATGAAGAGTCAAGGAGATATTGCCACGATTGGGCTGAGTAAGATGACCATGAGGAAAACCGTACTCGATTAAGTGAAAGCCCAAAATCTAAAGGGAGCACAAGTAGTCCTCGGGTAAATGATCTATTGTCACGCATACTTGATAAACTTGAGGGTTACGATGATTTGCTGAAAGGAATGAAAGATAACTTTTCATCACTAAACAGTAAAGTGAATTTTCACGCTGATGCCATCAAAACACTAGAAGGTCAATTGAGTCTATTAACAACTAAATTATCCTCCAGAACACTAATGGAAGATAATGAAAGGGGGATATCTGTGGTAACCTGCAGTGGAAAGATGGGAAAAAGGGAATGTGATGGCAGATGAGGACTCTCGCATGCAGGAAGAGAGCTAGGGTACAGAGAAATGAGAATCACCCATTCCACAAAACCTTGCCAAAGAACCAGAAGATGATGCAGAGCAACATGTCCAAGCTTCGAAAATCATGCACCCTTTACCCAAAATACCTCCACCATTTCCTCAACGTTTGAAAAAGAAGAATGAAGATGAGAAGTTCAAAAAGTTTTTGTCAGTATTCAAGAACTTGTCAATTAACCTCCCTCTGGTAGAAGCATTGTTGGAAATGTCGGGGTATGCCAAATTCATGAAGGAGCTGGTTACAAAGAAAAGGAGCTTGGAGTATGAAATGATTGAGGTGCCCCATAGTTGCAACGCAATTATGACAAATGAGTCAATCACTAAGAGAGAAGATCCTGGGGCATTCACAATTCCATGCACAATTGGCATGCTCCAATTCGCTAAAGCTTTGTACGACTTGGGAGCAAGCATTAACTTGATTCCCTATCCAATATACAAACAATTTGGTTTAGGTGAACAAAAGGCAACCACAATGAAACTCCTTATGGCTGATCGATCAATCAAGAATCCAGTGGGGATACTCCATGACATATTGGTAAAAGTAGATCAGTTCATCGTCCTGGTTGATTTCGTGATTCTAGACTGTGAGATCAATGCTGAAATCACCATTATTTTGGGAAGGCCCTTCTTGGCTACTGGGAGAGCATTGGTGAATGTCGAAAGTGGAAAGTTGAAGTTTCGTGTGAACGATGATGAGGTGGCCTTCAATATCTGTAAATCCATGAAGCAACAAAGTAATATCTATGTGGTGTCTATTGAGGCTGTTATAGATGAGGCAGTGGCAAGTGTTAGCCATTTAATGCGAAAGAATGAACCCCTTGAGTCTGTACTTTCAAACTATGATGAATCCAAAATTCAAGGCTATGGGGAAATGGTAGCTGCCTTATCAGGGTTAGGAGTATACTCAAGAAATCCAATCAAGTTGGACATCGACCTGAAAAACAGAGAAAGTCCTCCTGCAAAGCCATCAACAGATGAACCCCTGAATCTGGAATTAAAAGTCCTACCCTCTCATCTAAAGTATGCCTTCTTAGGAGCCAATAACACGTTACTAGTGATTATTGCAGCCGATTTACTCGAAGGGCATGTTAAATTGCACATTGAAGTACTGCAGATGCATATAAAAGCTATTGGATGGACAATAGCCGATATAGTAGGAATTCCTCTTGGGATCTGTACTCACAATTTCGGCTTGACAGTGAATGTAAACCTAGTGTGGAGCATCAACGAAGAATGAACCCTCCAATGCAAGAGGTGGTGAAGAAAGAAATCATCAAGTGGCTAGATGCAGGAGTGATCTACCCTATCGCAGATAGTAAGTGGCTAAGTCCAGTGCAATGTGTACAAAAAAAGGGGTATAACCGTAGTCCCAAATGCAAAAGGAGAAATTGTGCCGACAAAACCGTTCACTGGGTGGAAAATATGCATGGATTAACGAAAGCTTAACTCATGGACCGAGAAAGACCATTTTCCAATGCCTTTTATGGATAAAATGCTAGACCGGTTATCAGAGAGGGTGTGGTATTGCTTTTTAGATGGATATTCCGGTTACAATCAGATCTCTATGGCGCCGAAAGACCAAGATAAAACCACTTTTACCTGCCCTTATGGAACATTTGCTTTCAAAAGGATGCCTTTCGGGTTATGTAATGCCCCAGAAACATTCCAGCATTGTATGTTGTCTATTTTTGCGGATATGGTTGAAGTCTCTATGGAAGTATTCATGAACGACTTCTCAGTTGTTGGGGACACATTTGAGGAATGTTTGACACACTTAGGACAGGTGCTCCAAAGATGCGTGGGTACGAATCTGGTTCTCAATTGGGAAAAATGTCATTTTATGGTGAAGGAAGGAATCGTTCTTGGGCACAAGGTGTCGCAAAAGGGTCTGGAAGTTGACAAGGAAAAAATTGAGGTCATTGAGAAATTACCCCCACCAATTTCAGTGAAAGGTATTCGCAGCTTCTTGGGTCATGCAGGTTTCTCCCGAAGGTTCATTAAA
>JAJOOO010010736.1:0-15981 GCA_029582685.1 Solanum piurae
TAATTGAAGAATAGAGAGTGAAATAGAGAGTGGTTGGAGAACTCATTCTCTATTTTACTCTCCAAATATAGAGAATGGAGAGTAAAATTGAAATGGATTGGAGATGGTCTTATAACGGTGTCGAAAATATTTACTATATAATAATTAAATCAAATTTGCAAGGTGAACAGTTAGATATCTAATTATCTATGATAAATATTACTCAATCGTCTAGCTAGCTATTAAATTTAATGATGATTAAATTTTTATATATCATCATTAATTAAAATCTGTTAGTGATGTTTATTTGTTTATATAACTTAAATATATTTCTCATGTGTTCTTGAATCGCAAAAAGATTTATAGAAATGAGCAGACTTTTAGGCACTACTAGGATTTGGAAATGAAATATTTTTTCTCTAATAACGAGTTAACTTTTTAACTATATATTACTATCTAATAAAAGGGAATAAGCAAACAGCATACACGTCTCCTTGTGTTGCCCGCTTGTTCAATAGGGATGGAGAATGGTGTGGTGGATTTTAAGCTTTTAAGTTTATTTACTAATATTCTAACTATTGGCCCCCTCTAGACGAAGAGGATGATTGTAGGTGAGGTGGACTAGTTTGACGTTAAATTTCAGTTCTATAGTCTCTTGATAAAAATATATCACATGTATATATATTGTGTATATCACTTATCATGCCCATATTTTCATGGATATATGTGTATGATATGTAGGAGATACAAGGGGGATATACACAGATGGAGTCGTTTTTAACCTCGAGTTTTTAATTTGAAAATCAGCTCAAATCTACCTCAAATAGTCTCCAAACAATTTGAAAATTGATATTCAAGCTTCTTAAGATATTACGACTGAAAAGTAAAATCCATAAATTTTTCTTCTTTTTTTGGGTACTAAAGATAAAACTTCATTAACTAAACAGGAATGTTACAGGGAGAGTGCACAGACCTATTTGGTAAATGGTAATACAATACATTTTCACATACCAATCTTATTAAGTTATGCAACTGGAGTAGAGTGGCCTATAGAATGCTGACGACTATTTTCCACTTAGTAAGTAAAGGGGAGAGGGAAGCCAGGCTTAGCGAGCTTTATAAGGCCGACCACTACATAAGCCGCTGGTGGAGACTGGAGTAGTTAACACTAACTACCATTCTAAGCATAACTTTGATATTCTCCATTTTCCATGTAAAAGGTCAAAGGCAAATTACTCAAACAGCTTAGAATATCTTGCCTATAATCTTTCCACCACTTCATGAAGCTACTATGAGGATGGAAAATCTCAGAGGATACTGAATAGCTCCTTATCATATTCATTACATATTCCCCAAAATTAACCAAATACTCCCTTGCATCTTCTTTCTCTTCTAGACTGCCTTCTCTCAGTCTTTTGGAATTTATAATAGCTTCCTCCACATATGCCCAAAAGCAAGAATCGTCGGTGAGGCTAACGGACTTCCTTCTATCGTTACCACTTCCAGACGGGTTGTCATCTTTCCTCCATTCCTCCAACTTTTTATAGTGCTCGGATCTTCCAAGATTTACATAGTCTGTGTTCCCTGATTTCATATAGTATTCAGCTATGTCGAGTGGCTCGACCATCCTTCTATAGTTTGTCCCTGAATACAGCCAACGAGTACGAAAAGCTGCCTTCTCGCTTTGAGGCATTTCCTCTACTTCTGCAACCTTTGTTTTCCAGTACTTATTGAGGATTCTTTGGTACTTGACAATTTCTTGTCTGCTTTTGACAGCATCCCTGCCTCGAAAATCACTGCGTTTGTAACTATCAACGTAACCTCCTTCATTCAGGGTTACTTTCATGTACCACTCTAGCCAAGCCATAGCTTCTTTCATTTTGTTTAGCTTCTTGCCAGGATCAATGGCATTCCTCTTCTTTGCGAAAGATTCTTCCACTCTTTTCTTCACTTTAGTCCTTAGAAGGTTCATGTTACTTGTCTGCTGCCACGACAATTATATGCATTATAGAAGTTAGAAATACAGGTTTAGAAACAAGTTCTATAAGTTTTACGAATGTTATCTCTATTGATTTCCTATTCATTCAAACTTTAGCTCAAGAAAGGGAAACTATACTTGCATTTTAGGAGTAAGAGTTTGCTTTACCTGTCCACCAATTCCGATTGCTTCTAGCTGTAGATCGATGCCTGCTTGAAGTTGATCCAAGCTAAAGTCAAACAGCTGAGAAGCTCCCTTAAAGATTACTCTATGCTTGAGGCGTTCCAAAACCTGCTCATAGTCGAAAGCCAAGAAACGATTGTCCTGGTGTTGGCTATTTAAGTTCATTTCCATCATAATATCCAAAACTGATTCAGGTTCCTCAAAACAAGAGCAGTCTGAATCTGAGCACAGCAGAAACATACCAAATGGCTTGTAGATACAAGATTGAGGAATAGAACCAGCAAAGACATTAGTAGGTGAAATTAAAGATCTTGGGATTGGATCTTGGTTCGAGACTACGTGCAAGAAGCTTGAATTCCATGATGGACGTTCTGATATGGCTTGTTGCAGGCCACTATCACCAAGAAGAGGTGAACCAAAAGTGATGCAAGTAGGACGCTTATTATTGTCCTTAAGTAGCCAGAGAGTGAATAGAGATGCCACAGAACCTCCCAAAGACACTCCAGTGATTATTAGAGGACTGAAACTGTCCAACTGCAGTAAAGCAGAATGAACAAAACATCAACATGAATATATGAACAACAAGGCTCCTGCAGACGAAACTAACATCATAAAAATGAACAACAAGGCTCCTGCAGACGAAACTAACACCATAAAATCTCTATAAAAGATTCTAGCTTTATAGATTTAATGAATGCAGTCAATCATTAATTTTTTTGGCAACTCTTTGATTCTAGCTTTCTACCTACTATGTCTAAGACTACAACATGAAATAGCATTTCAGTACATTCTACATAACTTTAGTTTAAGACCACAAAATTTAAAAGTTTCTTTGCATTTTTAAGTTTTGTACCAAGTCAAAACCAGACAAACAAATTAAAACGGAAGTAGTAATATCTAGCACAAGTAAGGAAAGCTCAAGAGAAATCACAAATTTTGCAGAGAAATAAAAGAATATTATAGTACCTGTTCTTTGAGGGCAGAGAGCTCATTCAGTAATGAAGCAAAAAGGGTTATTGCTGCTTTGTTAACTGAGAAATGAGGGTTGACTTTGGTAGAAATGAAGTTAAAAGGAGATTGAGAACCTCCAAGCTCTTCTGAAGAGACCATTTCCTTCTGAAGAGTACAAGTGGGAGAGGATACAAAAGCAACAATAGCACCATTTGAATGATATGGGTAAACTTTAAACAAAATTGGATTATTCAAATAAGGATGACTCCTAAGGTCAGAGATTGTACACCAAGAATGATGAAGTAGATCTGAGCTCACCAACAAATTTGCAAATTCTTGGCCACTACTAAACCTGTGGAACAAAAAAATGAAAAGTTAGGTCATGTAAAACAATACAATCTTGAACAATAAAGCAAAAAGATTTGAACTTATTGTAGTATATGCTATAAAAGAATAAAAATTGCCACTCACATGGAAACTTGGCTCATCTTGGCCTTTGGAGAATTTGAGATATTCCTGAAGGCCTAGCTAACATCTAATATATAAGCATAATAGTAGAAGATATTGCACAAGAAGTTAACATACAAGTTTGACAAATGAGAAAGGTAGATGTAAAGGACAAGAAGAAAATGCCCAGAAATTGAAGGAGAAGAAGGGAATGGTGGTTTACTTCTTGATTTTTCTTGACTCTCAAGTTTACTAGTATAAATAATACTCCCTCAGTTTCAGTTTAAGTGACACAGTTCGACATGACACAAAATTAAATAAAGTTTAGTCAATATGGAACAAAGAGTACACATGAGTACTCGTAAGTAGGAATAATTTAGTTGATTGACTACCTCAACTTTCGATTTGTTGGTAAGAATTTTATTTCCACTTTGTAATCCTCTCCCCCACACCCCCTGTTTCCTCTTCCCTCCCAATAATTAAAAAAAAAAAAAGAGTGAGTAGTCGTAATCAGTTAAACTTCTGAGAGATTTCTAACTCAGCTTTAGTTTAATCATCTTCCATTCTTGAAGACTTTTTTTCTTCTGCAAGTTGAACAAGTCCTACACGACTATTAAATTAATGCCTAGAGTACTATATAGACATGAATTTGAAAATTTGGGGAGGGGTTGGTGGGGTAAGAGGATGATTCCATGATATTTAATTTTAAATATGTAGGTACTACTGCTTTATTATAAGAAGATAGTGAGTAGTAATATTTCTTTATATTACTTATTATACTTTATGATATCCTAAAAATAAAACACACTTATGATGTTTCTTGACTATAAGGGAGAATCAATTGAAATATTCAATTTTTGTAAGGAGAGAGGAGTAAACTAGTGGTAGTTTAATTAAAATGTAGTACTATCATAACTACAATGATTGTAACATAAAGCATAAAGTAGAATATTCTACATGTCACAACAATTTTTCGAAGGACATAAACCAATTAATTAGTTTGAAGAAGTTGCATCCCAACTTCCTCTGTATATTATATTATAACATGAATAGTCTTAACTCATATCATGGAAGAAAACTTTGTGCATGGTTCTATTATGGTTAACGAGTGGCTCTGATATTTACACCAAGCAAAATTAGTATTAATAGATTAAGGTGATAATATATATATATATTATTGATCATGGTTAGTAATAGAATTGTATATGAACGACAAATGTCATGTATTCATTGATTATGAGTGAGTTTGTTTTTTCATTGAAATCCTCAAACTTAGTGTGGTCTTTCAAATCATCATCGCTATAAGCCTATTTTATAGAGAAATACACGAGAAAAAAGGTTTTTACATTTCATGTTATTGTTGAGTGGTCCCTAAATGAGGTCTAAAAAGTACTCGTGGAGTGTCAAAACACATACTTATGTAACTGATAAAAACATGACAAACAATATAACATGAAACGATTCAAGCTTGGTCTAAAATACAAATTAGAGAAACAAGGAGATGGCATGCTCATAAAACAAAGTGTTTGATGTAATTTAAGGACGGTCTGTTCAACATCATCAGAGTTTCTTAAAGCTAGGAACACATGAAAATTAATTAGTCCTTTAATTACTACTAGTGTGTGGAGTACTGTATTCAATTACACTTAAACGAGGATTAGCAAAAGTAACAATTCCTAGAAAAAGTTTCTTTGCCTATTTTGATTGTTGTCGTTTTCTTCCGAGATCAAATTAAAGTGAGATAAATTTATTCAGTAATTTTCACAACGATCAACATTTGACCTCTTGTGCTATAATTATCAAAATAGGTCTGAAATGCTATATTGATATTACCCTGAGTATACCACCACCACCACCAGCCTCCCTAGGATTACCTTTTGAGTATCCATCAGTGTTCAACTTGAGGTAATTTACAGGACAGGATTGACTCTTTCAATTTTGGTGCACAACTCCTTTCAGCTTCCTGTAAAATTAAGGTAAGGAAACTGTTTGTTCAGTATAAGAGTAATCAACCATGTAACCTTCTCAATAATTCTATAGGAGGATGCCTTCAAATCTAGCAGTGCATCTGCTTTTCTATATCTCCTCGCACAATATAGTAGGAAGACATTGGTGCACTGTCTCCAGAATAATAAAACTGAACATGATCAATATAATTAGTAACTATACATCATGTTCATATTCCGTGAATATTTCATCACTCGTTTAAAAAATTATGTAGATATAAAGTGGTGGGTTTACTTTTACAAAATATAAACTTGTAGGTCAATTTTTGTATATAAAAATGCGAAATCATGACATGAAATTCCCAAATCAAGCTTTTTGAAGAATTTAGAATTTCTTCTTATGAGATGAAATTGCATGTCCAAATCTCAAGAAGAAATCACATTTTCAAACGCCTACATGAAGTTTGGTTCCCCACATTATAGTCTCCTCCCTATTTTCCCTTTCTTTTTGGTAACCAATGTAAACTATTACCATAATCATCCAAAAAACAATTACAAATAAAGAGTACCCTCTCTTGATAATAGGTTCAGGTCTCCAACCAAACAAGGAAACTAATTACAAAATAAATGCTGAATGAAACCTTTACATCTTTGAGCTTTCTTTGAATTACTCAAGAATTGTATTCTTTCTGTTATCTCCTTCTTAATCTGTATGACTGCATCTTTTGTATTTACATTCTTTCCTTTGTATTTCTTCCAATTTCTAGCACGCCAAGTCTGATATAGGACTGCTCCACTAATTGCCGCAATGGTCTCCTTTTTAAACTGCTTCCAATGTTTCTCCTTTATTTCATCCAGAAACTGTTTGATCCCATTGTTTATCAAATTTATACCTGTCCACTGAACTATCTCTTGCCATACCATCTTAGATCATTTACATCCTTCAAACAAATGCCTTGTGGTCTCCATAACTTTCTCTTCACATAGACAACATTCAGTGTCATCAACCTGAATGTGCAGTCTCAACTTTCTCTCTTGTGTAAGCAATCGACCTTGTATAGCTAGCCACACCATGAATCTGTGTTTTGGTAGAGCCACAACAGTCCACACTAAATCAGCAGTTTTCAATTGTTGTCTTTTCCCTTTAATTGCCAAATAACTTCGTGTGATGGAATATGTACCATTTTGTGTTAACATGTATCTTCCCTGACAGTACCAACCTTTCATTTGTTCTTTAGTAGCATTGAGTTTTCGCCAATACCAACTACAATCTATGGGCACCCTATGATTCCATATTGACATTTCATCCTTTAAATAAATTCCATGTATCCATTTGACCCACAATGATTCCTTATGCATTATGATCTGCCATATCAATTGCCTCACTGATGCTATATTCCAGGTCCTACTTCCTTTGATGTTCAATCCACCTTGTCTTTTTGGATAGCATACATTTTCCCAGAAAACCAAAGCAATTTTTCTCTTCTCATCAGACCTTCCCCACAAGTAATCCCTGCATAACATATCTATTACCTTCAGTATGCTTTGGGGAAGGATAAACACTGCCCCCAGAAGCTGTGGATGGAAAATAGTACTACATTAACTACTTGCAATCTGCCAGCATATGAGAGTGTCTTGGAATACGTCACTTTAATCCTCTGTGTAATCTTGATAATAAGAGAGCAACAATCAATTTTCTTCCACTTCTTGGGAGATAATGGAAGTCCAAGATACCTTATAGGGAACTCTCCAAGTGAGAAACCAGTTCTTTCAAGAATCTGTGCCTTAGTATCCTCATCCACCCCAACAATAAATACACTAGATTTTTCCATATTTGCCTCCAGTCCTGTAGCAGCACTGAAATGTGCTAAGGCTTTCATTACTCTACTCACAGAAGCCAAATTACCCTTGCAGAATATCATCAGATCATCAGCAAAAATCAGATGAGTAAACTGCACCTTCTTACACATAGGGTGGTACTTGATAAGTATTCCATCACTAATACAAACAATAAAGGAGAGACTGGATCTCCTTGTCTAAGCCCTCTCCTTCCAGCAAAGTAACCATGGTTTTCCCCATTAACTTTCACAGAGAACATTGTTGTAGTTACACACATCATAATCCATTTAATAAAACCTTCAGGGAATCCAAATCCAGTGAGTACTTCTTCTAAAAAATCCCAACTGACCATATCATAAGCTTTTTTCAAGTCTATCTTCATGAGACACCTAGGAGATACATTTTTCCTATTGTAGTGTCTCAAGAGGTCATGGAAAATTAGGACATTATGCATCATTGATCTTCCTTGCACAAAAGCTGATTGATTTTCCGCAATAATACAACTAATTGCCTTCTTCAGCTTACCACAGATTAGCTTAGAAATGCACTTATATAGAATATTACAACATGATATTGGCCTGAATTGACTAGCAATTCAGGTATTTCTACTTTCGGAATGAGTGCAATGCTAGTGGAGTTAATCTGTCTTAGTAATTTGCTGTTTTCAAAGAATTCCAATACTGCATTGGTAACATCTTGTCCCACTATTGACCAAGCTGCTTTAAAAAATCCACTTCCAAACCCATCTGGTCTTGGACTTTTGTTACTGTCTATCTGATACATAACCTTCTCCACCTCAGTTGGATCAAAACTATATATCAATTCCCTCTGCTGCCCCTGAGTAAGTGTAGTCCCTCGGTAAATTATGGCCCTTATTGCTTGTACTCTTTGTTGTGTTATATTCCCTAAAATGTCCTGATAGTATTCCACAATTAGATTGGCAATAATTGCAGGATCATTTTGCCATACTCCAGAGTTATTGTTTAATTGAGTGGTACCATGCTTCAACTTTCTATGCTTTATGACTGAATAGAAGTACTTGGTGTTATCATCCCCTAATCTAATCCACGTTGCTTTACTTCTCTGCTATAGGAATACTTCAGCCAAGTAGGAAGACTTCCTAAATTTCTGATAAGCCTGGCTTTCAAGTTGTTGGTACTCAAGATTATTTGGGCTTGTCTGCAATATCTTTTGTGCTTGCTTCAATTTTTCTCTGTCCACTGTTGCCTCTGTTACAATATTCTGGAAATCTTGTACATGCAGCTCCTTCAACTTCTTTTTCAACATTTTCAGTTTTCTCACCACCTGAAACATCATATATACAGCCTTCTATAGTTTTATTCCATCCTTCACTCACTATATCCTGAAAGTGTGGGTGTTTAGTCCACACATTACAGAACTGAAATGACTTCTTGATCTTACAATTTTCACTGAGGATAACTTTTGCAGGGCAGTGATCACTAATACACTCAGGTAGAAACATGGCCTTACATGAAGGCATATTATCCAACCACGCATTATTAATAAAGATCCAGTCAATCTTTGAAAAAATCCTGTTACCATCATGCTTGTCACTCCAGGTGTACCTATTTCCCTGAGTAAGAACTTCTAGCAAACCACAATCTGTCACACATTCATTGAAGTCTACTATTTCTAACCAACTTACAGGATTCCCACCTATTCTATCATCAACTTTCAGAATTGAATTGAAGTCTCCAATCATCATCCATGGCTTAGGGCATCTTTTACTTTGAATTAACAGGCTTTCCCACAACTCTTTCCTTTCTTCCCTACTATTAAAAGCATAAACATATGAAATCTCGAATACAATTTGAAGAGGTAGGTACAATACCTCACATGTAATCTGTTGAGCTGTCTTACTGATGATCTGTACTTGGTAGTAATTAGGTCTCCAAGTAATCCATATCCTACCATTATAATGATTTTCCAAGTTGGTAATGTACTGCCATCCTGCAAACATACTTTTCAGCCATTTTCCCTATCTTTTCACCCTTTTATTTTAGTTTCTAGTAGACCAATCAAACTTACTCTTTCCTCATTGCAAAGAAGTTTAACCTCCTTTTGCTTATTAAGAGCATTAAGCCCCCTCACATTCCGGCTCAGTAGGTTAACCATTCCCAGACTTTTCAATTGTATGGCCTCCCACATTACTTCTCTGGTGGTTTTCCCCTGTTTGCAAAGTTTGATTTAATCTCATAGATTTCCCTGGTGGTGTGGTAGTTATCTTCCCTATTTTTGCAAGAGTTTGCCATCCCTCTTAATTACTCATAGGTTGTCCCTGTGCTACTACAACTGCATGTCTAATTTGTTTGTTCTCTTCCTGCACTTGTTTCTGCTTTGTATGATCTTCCACCAGCCCCTTGCGAGGTACCTGATCACTGTGTTGCCCTTTCCTCTTCACTCTGCATTCCTCTTCCACATGCCCATACTTCTTACAGTACCTACACAATGTTGGCTTCCAATCATATTACACTGGCTGCTCAATCATTTTTCCTTTTTCATTCTTGAACTTCACCTCATCCGGTAATTGTACTCATATTTCAACTTCAATCAGTAGCCTAACAAAGTTTAGACCATTTCTTTCCTCAGTGTTGTGATCCACCATTAAAGGTTTTCCTATCAAACTACCAATCTTACTTAGCCCTTTCCTATTCCAGTACTTGAAATCTAACCCTGGTAATTTGATCCAAATAGGCACCGACTGTAGTTCCTCCTTTGTAAACTCTAATTCGTGTGTCCACTCTTTGACAATAAATGGCTTATTGTCAAAATGATAGATGCCACCTTGCAGCACCTTTTGCTTTCCTATCGCAGATTCAAATTGCACCACTATAACCCCATTCTTTAGCATAGATACTTTATCAATCCCATGCTTAACCCATAACCTCTGGATAAATCCTTTTACCACCTGGAAAGAAGGATGTGCTCCTAGAACATAGCATACCACTGCATTTCCCCAATAAGTAATCTCAGATCTGATATCCTCCAACTCAATTTCCACTACTTGTTTTTCTCCTTGCTTTGCTGGAGCTACATACTCCAATTTGTACCCTGCATTTGACAATTTTGCTATATCAAATTCATCCCAAATTGATTTCTTCTTACTTTGTGTTGTAGCTTCCTCCTCTACTTCATCAACCCAGGATTGCTTGCTACTACTTGATACACCTAAGCTACCTCCCCTTGATGTTTGTATAATCTCATTCCAAATTCCCACTGCTTGAGCTTGTTGCTGCTTCAGTATTTCCTGGTTGCATGGTACTGTTCCATTAGTTTCCTCTTGCATTTTCTCGATTAACATCTCAGTTGGTACTTTAGCTTTATTCTTCAGTTGCACAGACGCTGGATCTGGACTTAGCTGCCTTAATTCCTCTGTTCCTGTAGATTCTACTGATTTCTTACTTGAATCTGCTGCCTTCGAACTTGGTTCTGCATTTTTACTCCCTGTCGTACCTGGTTTCCGACCCCGCTGAGAAATCTCCTTCATGCCTTGAGCTTCTTTTACCATTAACACATTTTGAGTGGGTCTACGAGCTCTCTTACCCATGGTAGGCGCAGGTTATGCTACCGTGCACCGAGAGAGAATGCATACCTTGTCCTATTTTCCCTTTCATTACCCCCTGTTTTAAAAGAAAAAAAAAAGTTGATCCAACTTGCAGGATAACCAACTCAAATGAAGAATTAAACCAGTCAGTTAGTTACCTAATTAAGTGAACCGATTGACTCATATTACTTCAGTCTGCACAATTTAAAGCTACAAAAAGTAGTTGGCTTATGTAAATGTAAAGCCAGATCTGATTTAGTTTATCCAGAATTATAACTTGGTTAATACATGCATATCATCCAGATCATATATCTGCAAGGATAAATAAACGGTTCAGACCATAAGAGCTCGTATCGCTTTTTTATTGGCCCTTCAAAATCCCAAAAACTTCAAGTGGTTCATGACTGCACAATATAAGCTACTTCATGTCAATTCTACTTGAATTTCACCATCTGCAAAAGCAAGCATCCTGTTTAACACAATTTCTCACAAGAAAAAAAGTTGTGATTTAAATCTCAGGGCAGGGGACTAACAAAAAAACCCCTTACTCTCAAGATAAACCGTTAGATTTGCCTGGGCATCAGCTTCGGTGTTGAGTTCCTGACATGTTAAATAAGTAACACATTAGAATGGAATGTAACATAGGCAGAAAGGGAAAGGTAACTTGAAAAGAATTGGGTAAGGTGAATATATAAACAACACCGTAGACTCTCATACCGATCAATGCAAAAAGAAAAAATCAAATGACATGGTTGGGAAGCATGAACTCACATCCAGAAACAGATCGATAGAAGAACCATTTTCAGATGGTGCAAATACCAAGAATGTATTACATAAATTGAACCCAACCTCCGAGTACCCTCTGCTTGTCCATCTTTTGTTTCAGTAGTTTTTTCAACAGATTATACCACATTTATGAAGAGATATCATACAACATATATTCTCGAGTACTTAGCACATCATATTTTCACTAAACAAACTCTTTTCAAGCAAGAAGATCCTAATTAGAAAAATGTGGCAAGAGTTGTCCATACTTTTTCTACACGGCTGACACGGAAAGACATAAACTGATCTTTAAGCTCTTCAACAGTCTTGGACAATTCCACCATGTTTTGGTTTGTAGTTTTCCAGATTCCCTGAATCTGTTCCATGAAAAAAATAGAAAATAAAGTAACGAGTGACTGTAGACCAACAAGTAGATTGTAGATCTAGTAAATAAATAAACAGTAATGTAAAATAAACTTAAGTTGGTAAATAAATACAATCCCAGTAAAAAGATCAGACAGGCATGGTGAAGTCTAGCTTCAGTTTTTCAACCTTGATCTCAGTGTAAGTTAGAAAGCAAATGGGCAGATAACATTCCAAAGAAGCAAGGCTCGACATAACCCATTATTCACTTAAATGAGGCCCTGGACATTAAATTAAAATTTGTATGCCTGATGGTTCAGTTAACAGTCCAAGATCCTAACCCATAATTTCGATTAACTCCTTATGCCGCAACACTTCTCAAATCCTATATAGGATTCTACACTCACTCCCTAACCTGTTGCAATTAATCTCTTATGTTGCAATATAATAATAAAGGGCATCTTGATGCACAAAGCATCTTATGTTCACGCAGGATATGGGAAACGGCCGTACCCTGGGGGGTGCCAAGTAGGCAGTCTACCTGATGCAAGCACCGGTGACTAATTTCACGGCTCGAACCCGTGACCTATTTATTCAGACTAAAATAATAGTGCTGCAGAAAAGTAAGCTTCTTTAACTAACTGTAAATCTACATTCTGTTATCCCACTTCAACATTAGGAGTCCTCCCAAAACCATCTGACCCACAGTGCTCCGGCAAAACTGCTCAAGGATGAGATCTCCCATTGCACTTGGCGAGTTATAATACTTCCCACATAATTCTAAACCCAGGAACCTTTTAGCCTTAAAAGAGTTAATTGTATTCACTTTTTAAGAAAGAATGACATTGCATAAACAAGTCTCAGGCCTCTTTTAATTTACATTTTTAGAGAAAGCTCATCACAAATGGGCTTGCTAGATAGATTGATTGACAGTGAATTTACACCTATGATCTTTCTACAGATAATTGGGGTATCCCCCCTATGGCCATGTTCTAATTGAAGTAATAAAGTAAAAAATAGTGTTCCTTAGAGATGGATATAAAAGAAAGAGAATACATGACCTGCATGCAGACAAGTTTTGAGTCCCCTTGAACTTGTATGTGTTTAAAACCTTTCTCAAGCACATAATTCAGCCCTAAGATTACACCTCTGTATTCATCAACATTATTAGTTGCAAAGCCCAAACCTTCACGCAACCGATAAACCTAGAAAGAGAGAATTAGAAGTCGAAAAACTGTAAAATTGTGGTAAAAAAACTGTCTTCGAACTGAAAAGGGAGCATACCACACTTCCATCTACAGCTCGCAGAACAACACCTGCACCAGCTAGTCCAGGTTTTCCCTTTGAAGCACCATCAAAATTCAAGAATGCATGAAACTGCATGTGGGGGAACCGAGCAGTTAAAAGAAGTATTCCAAGAAGCTTTATCAAATAACATAAAGATATTAATATGTAAGAGAATTTTCATATGATCATACTAAGACTTTTGCGTAACTCCTTTTCTGGCAGCAACAAGGAAAACTAGTATAGCACACGTACTATAAATCCAAAGAAAATACGATGTGTTTTAAGATCAGAGAGTTCCTTAGAATGGAGTTCTACACATGAATCATGTGAATGTGCTTCAATGAAAGATATATTTTACTTAAAGTTATTACTAGTACAGTGAAGCCTGGAAACAATCTTCAACATTTGGAGTTGCACTCAATTTTTGCAAAAGTCTTACCTATTTTTATTGAATAATGACATGGGATATTTAGTCAGTGATATATGCCCTGACAAAAGTCTACCTTGTATATTCCACATTTGAAAGCAGTCATGAGAAGTAGGGATAGATAACTTTGTCTCCCCCATTATGTTGAGAGTGCAGGGGTAGGATTATTATCCGAGACTAACAATTTGTTTGGATAATAGCCAAAACTGACCAATTGAGCTTCTTCTTCTTGCATTTTCTTTTTTCTTTTTTTCTTCTCCCTTTCTCCCTGCATCTGGCCAACCTCTATTAACTTCCCAAACCCAGACACAGTTTCATATTCCTCATTTCTAAAGGGTGGCGATGAAATTCTCCCCTCCCCATCCCTGCTAGTGTGCTACTCTCCTCCCCAATGCGAAATCATTCTCTCCAACCCCGGTACTCTTTTTCTTACTATAACCATGGTGTCCGAGAAATCTTGTGCGCACCTTGACTAATCCCACGAAGCAGCTCTATCCCCCACAAACACAAGTACCAGGTAACTCTATTGTAACGACTAATAATCAATTTAGTTGGTGGTTAAAACAAAAAGAATTTAAAATTATAAAGGGTCACTTTTACCACTATTTATAATTATGAAGTTATAAAATTAGTGGGATAGTATAAATAACTTAATTTTGTAGAAAAGAGGGAAAAAATAGAAAGGAGCCGCACGATTGTAAAAGCAAATTCAAGAAGCGATTTCAGGTGACCTTTTGCTTTAACTTTTCGTAGTCATATTAATGGGATGCATATGCTTTATTGATTAGGGAATGGTAGATGCTATTGGAACTTATGGTGTATGTGATTTCTCCCGTATTGCAATTCAATTGGGTTTTCATAGAAAATATTGTTGGCAAATTACATATATAGTATATTGAGTAAAGGCTAATGAATTGAGTTTGGCTATTGTGGCGGTGTAATTAATTTAATAATTGGTTGAGTAGCAATAAGTGAAGTCCATGGTTTAAGCATAAAGTTGATTGATTTTGTTGGTGGGGTGCAAAATACTTAATTGGATTCACTGCATTCATGAATTAAAGTGCCGATTGTTATTTATTTATTATGATTATTATATTATAAAGTGAAGTGTGCATATGTATAGTATTGCTGTTAGATGAATGATGAGAGAAAAGTTAGGCCAACCATTCATGTTGTAAAGAATTGGAATTGAGAAAGAAAGATGGAATTAGAATTGCAATGTTAAGGTTCCAATTTGTCTTACTGCGGTGGTGTTCTGAAACTTAAGAGTAACGACTCTTATTGGTCCTTATGCCTAATTATGGCTGATTATTAGGTTGAGTAATGCTTATAGTTTTGAACCATTAGAAAGATGTTAGTTCTGCAATTCATTTTGCAGTACGCCATGGTTTGCTAATCAACTAGGTTTAACATTAATTATTTACTTTGTTATATAGGTAGTTAAATATTAGGTGTAGTATATTATATGAATTACATTAAAGTTATGCTAAATGGAGGAATAAGATTTACCCTTGGGCTTGAATTTGAGGAAATTGATTATAGAATTGTGTGAGTTTTGGGTCTAGGCTAGACATATAGTAGCATGAGTGTTTACATACTCGTTAATTTACAAGTTATATATATACTTGATAGATTGGAAAGGTTCGGAGACATTAAGGAAATGGAAGGCATTGGAGAAGTAGCTTGCTTGACTTCGGTTCTTCGGTGGAGGTAGGTTATGGTTTATTCTATTGATAGATAAACACTTAATAGTGATTGATATGCATCGAGTGATATTGTGAAGTTCTCTATGTACTTGATTAATAGTGATTGATATGCATCGAGTGATATTGTGAAGTTCTCTATGTACTTGATTGTGTGGTTTGTGATTGGTCTGAAATCCTGAGACCATGAAATTTATAATCTTGAACCCTCTCTATCGAAGTGATGCCTTGAATAAAGAAGGCTTGATGAAATATTGTTAATGAATTGAAAAGTGGTGATAATAAATGATAAATTAATGATATTACTGGATCGGAGTGTCATGTTCCGACACGGTATAATTGGATCGGAATGTCACGTTCCGACACGGTATTATTGGATCGGAGTGTCACGTTCCGACACGGTATAATTGGATCGGAGTGTCACGTTCCGACACAGTATAATTGGATCGGAGTGTCACGTTCCGACACGGTATTATTGGATCGGAGTGTCACGCTCCGACACGATATTATTGAATCGGAGTGTCACGTTCCGACACGGTATAATTGGA
>JAJOOO010010737.1:0-16847 GCA_029582685.1 Solanum piurae
AGTGGGAATCCTAGTTGGCATCTTAGGTGGAGGAATTAGTCCCAAGTGGCTTGCCACATCATTAAAAAATTGGAAGTTAACTTTTGAGGGGTATTTGTGGTCTCTTGGGATAACGGCGGGGGTATTTTTGATCCCAAAATGTAACGGAGGGTATAAGTGATCTATTTCATATAGTTCAGAGGCAATTTTGACCCTTTTCCGTATTGAGTATATATACTATTATAAAAAGGTTCGATCAAATAAATAAGATTATTTCAGTTTCATAAGAATCAAATTTCAGATTTGAATTTTGAAAATCGAAAAATTTCTAATATTTTTTTCTTTTTACTAACATAACCCTACCAACACGAATTTAAATTAATTAATCCAATCTTGGAATCAGATGATTAAGAAAAAAAATAACTTCAAAGTAATTAGATGTTGGATTATGTAAATGGGAACAAGTGACTTCAAATGTCATATTTGATATTAGCAATACGGCGGGATTGAGCACTTTTTGACTAATTATCTCTTCTTTTAGTGGAAATTAATTAAATATTCTGTTTATAAAAAATAAATTAAAAAATCAATATTCTAGTAGTTTATTTTAGTGCTAATATTTTATTTTGATGAAGCATTGAGATCTAAAAGTCCAAAATTATTAATTAGGTATTTGTTTATAAATTTCTAATATTTTTTTTTTAATTATTGAGTTAGAGTTGAGGTAAAATGTTATCATCAGTATAATTTAACATATTATAGTATAGTCATTGTCTTATTATATTTTTCCCACCTCATTTTATTAGGAGGATTTATAATATTCTCGTTTATTCTTCAACGTGGGCAAAATTAATGGTAGAGACTAGAGACCACTAGAGCTAACTTACTTGTCACAATTTCGCTATCTTATTATTCATGTTATTAATTCTATTTAGTACGAACCATTATATTACAAATGATCTTATAGTATAAAAAAATTAATAATGGTTTTATATAAAATAGAGGAGAAAAGACAGTAAACACAATATATTTTACTCCCTCTGTTTCAATTTGTTTGTTTTACTTTTCTTTTTAGTCAATTTCATAAAGAATGTCTCCTGAATTTCAACTTTCACATAACATGAGTAAAATCATAGTCCATATGAGATCAAAACACATTTTGGTGTATTACACATATATCATTAGTTTAAGAAAACAAATTCATATTTTTTGAATTTTCGTGTCAAGTTAAAATCAGATAAGCAAATTAAAACAAAGTGATCGTACCTGTGCCCTTCTCAATCCAAGGAGATATCATAATAGTAGGAACTCGAACCCCCAATCTATCGAACTTGAAATCAAACGGGTCGGGTCCTACGATTCCATCCGGGCTAGGGACCCCGGTGACAGGTGTAGGGACGTGATCGAAGAACCCACCGTGCTCATCGTAGGTAATCACGAACAGGGTTTGGTTCCACTGTGGGCTTGCCCTTAGAGTTTCGTATACCTCCTTTACGAACATTTGTCCTTGATAAACATCATGTGATGGATGATCATCATTAGCCGGAATTAATTTTGAGTCCATGTATCGCTGCTCCACCACAACATACCCTGATAATAAGAAGTCCTCGTTTAATCATAAATTTTCCGAGTAATTTTTTAAAATAAAATATTATTCAAAATTTAAGTTTTCTTGAAAATTAAGTATATTTAATTTTATTTAACTGAAAAAATTAATCAAAAATCACATTTCAAAAAAAAATAAAAATATCACATAAATTAAAATACTAACTTTCACGATTGGCATTCATACCTGGTAGCTTTCCTGATTTAGCATCACTTTTGAATGTGAGATCATAAGGATGGAATTTTCCGACGTACTTAAGCTTTCTTAAATTCAGGTAAAACAGAGTCGCCGGAATATTCTGATAATAGATTCCAAAATTTACTCCGGCGTCGTCGAGATTCTCGAAGATCGTTCTCTGTGGGTAACCTTTAGCTAACAGCGATGCGATATTTGAGGTGGCGCCGTGAGATGTGCCGGAGTGAACGTAGAGACGATTCGGCTGAGTCGACGCCGGCACCGATGCAAACCACCGGTCGAACACCGCAAATTCCGATACCAGCGTTTTGTATACTGACACCTGAAACAGCAACAGCAGTTAATAATTTTGACGTAATCCGTAATCATGTGATCAGAAGATCACGGGTTTAATTCGTGCCTTTCATACAAAAGCACATGCGTAATAGGAGTTTAATTTGAAGATTTCGTATTCACATTCACGTTAAATAAAAACGATTTCATTTTCGAAATTTGAACTATACTATAAAATTAAAATGGGAAAATTATTTAGTAGAAAACAATTGTCTGGTACATATTTGGTAGCAATTCATTCTTAAAAGTGTCATACACAACATATTTATTAACCAATAAATTGGAAAATAATAATAATAATAATAATAATAATAATAATAATACAAACGTCAATTCGAAATTATGTTCTTTCGTGTTCATATATAACCCAACTTTTAGAAAGTTCTAAAAAAAATTATCCGCATTTGATGATTCCACCCAAAAATTACTCTTAAATTGGAATACGAAGATTTTAAAAAAAAAAATAGTTCTATCTCATATTTTAATTTGTTAGGTATGACATTATGTAACCATAATAAATTATATAATTTATTCAAATGTTGTATTAATGGAAATCATGGACGAGACTCCTTGAGGTCATGGGGCATCTGAACCACTTCGATAAAAGTTTATACTATTATTTATATATAGTTAAATAATTTATATATATGTGATTAATGTCGAATCTACTTTAATTAGTTACGTTCATGCGTCTTCTTCATTTTTGAAACCCCTTTAATGAAGGTTCAGGCCTCATCATTTACTAAAACAATATAAAATGACACAATATACTATACATAATAACCATACAAAAAAGAGTCATTATAACTATTTGAGGATATAAATGATTATTCGTGATTGTATTTTCCTAAATACTTTTAAAAATTAACAATGAACAATATTAATTCATTATTCCATAATTTCGAATTTCTAACTTTTAAACTTTAAAATATTGAGTTTATTTAGTCAACTTCAATATCAAAATTAATCAATTAATCGAAAAAATTGAAGTAAGATTAGTAGTGGACTATGCTGCTTAAATTCTCCAAAAATAATGTTATACCCTATCGAATTCTCCAAAAAATGCACTTTTTTTAACATCCCAAATATTTTGGAAGAGCCCGAGCAATATAAAGCTAGTGGATACTTACCATTTCAGGCTGAAAGCCATTCATGACTTGATCAGGCATATTAGGATCCATTGAAAGAGCTTGTTGAGCAAATCCATTCATCGGTGCTGATTTTTTTGAACTTTCATTTGATCCAAAAATCTGTTCACGTATGGCTTGAAATGAATGTCCTGGATCAGGATCGACGTAATGAGATTGATCTCCGAAGAAAATCCGACGGGATTTCGGATCCGATGTTGAAATCGGATTCGATTCCGAGCCATCGACGCCGTTGATTTCTGGATTCAGCTTCTTCATCCAACCTAACATGTGATCGAACGATCTGTTCTCCATTACCAGAACCACCACCGTCTTTATTGGACTGCTGCTGCTGCTGGAGGATGTTGCAGCAGCAGCGGTACAGTTATGGTGGTGGTTCGATAGTAGAATTAGGAGAATTAGTAGTCCGGTGGCGGCAACGGTGTTCGTCGCCGGCGATTTGGTTTTGAGTGACATTGTGAGGGTGATTTTGGGGGTGGGGGTGGGGTGTAGAAGTGGTCCGTGAAACCGAGTGAATTGACGGAATTTATAGAGAGTTGTGGGCGCGGAGTGGGGAACACAAAATATCTTATTTAATGTAATCACTATAAATAGTGTGGTATAAGGATATAGATGTAATATATTTTTAGTTATCGGTGGGTCATTAATTAATCAGTTTTAAAAAGAGAGACATATCTCAATCTTACTTTGAGTTGTCAAGCTAGTAAAGTGTCGTTTCTAAAACGATCATTAAGGTCATTTACTCGATTTCGTCAAGGGTTTTGCTATAGATGAATCAAGATATGATGTCTACCTATTATGTCCAAAGGCATTGTTGGTGGATATGCTAGAGATGTTCCGGCTCTGAACTAAAGTTGAAATTCAAAAATGAAGGAAATCCTGACCAAGAATGCATTCTTTTTTATTACTCCAGTATAATTAACTAAATTACAAATTACATAGCGTAAAGTAATGAATTTTGAATTTAACTCAATTTGAAAAGCTAGGTTATATATATGAGTAAAAGATTGTCCAAGGGCATAAAAAGAGGCCACTTATATATTTTCATCTAATGTGAAACTTTTCAACACATGACCTCCCGCCTAGAGCTAAATATATTATGCGTGAGCAATTCAATATTGGTACCTAACATTAGTAAACAATAATTGTCATGAGGACACTTATTGTAAAATCATGTAAAGAAACGAATTTTAGGTTCAAACTTAATTCTAAAAACTAGTTTATGAGGTCATGAGGACACTACAAAATTATATAAAAGGATCATTCATTTTTTATAATCTGATGTAAGACTCTTCAAACACATAAATGAACAAAACACGACACAAAAATACTCCTATCTTCTTTAGTACAAAATGATTTTTACTACTAAATTTTAATGCTACTTTATGGATTTCCATATTTTAAAAAATAAAATAAAAACAGAATTAAGAGAAATTAGGCCAATGTAGAAGAATTAAAAGGGAATGGTATGGCCTAGTGATAATAATAATTAGGGAGGTTGAAGTTTTTTGTTTTTTTGCAAAGGATGGGCAGATGCATTTAAATGTGACATCTTTATTAGTTATCTTAGTTGTCAAATTCAAAAAAAAAATGTCATATTTTAATTCAAGTTAAACATAGTATTTATTCAAATTTGACTTATTGTTTCTTGACATAAGACTTTAATCTTGAATTAAATACTTAGAGAAACAATAAATATTTAAATTGATCTCAATATAATGTTTGCATTTAAAATATTTTAAAGAAAATGTATCATTTCTATGAGAGTATCTAGTAGTAGATTTCATTGATAACATCTGTTTTAAAGAATTCTTTTTAAAATACAAATTTAATTTATTTTATTCCAATGTTAACTGATAATTTCAAGTAACCAACAAAAGATATGATGCAGCAGATGAGATTACTCATCCCTTAATTAAAAGACTTCATATTAAATTCTGAGTACGAAAAAATCTTTGATAGAAAACGTTTCTCTCGAATTAATCTTAATTATGCAATATGAATCTGAATTAGTCGGACTCCCAATTTAATGTAGAATGTTATTGAGAAAGACGTATTAGGTAAAACCTTACTTGGGATCTTTATGTAGTGCACTTGATGTCATATTTTTTTTGGGTAATATAATTTTATGTGACATAAATAGCATATGGAGGTTGCCATTGCTTGCATCTCACCAACGAATGGAGAAATAGCATTTTGCAAGTTTTGACTTTTGAATATCGAATAATAGGATCAAAAAATATGATTACACTCTCGATTTATTTGGCCAAGTTTTCGAAAGGTTAAACGTGTTTTTTCCTTTAACAAAATGCGTATTTGAAAAAAAATAGGTATTTGAATAAAAAAATTCGTAGAAATTGAAAAAAATAGGTAGTTGATCAATTTTTCGTAGAAATTGAAAATAATTAGGTATTTGATCAATTTCTTCGTAGAAAATAAATGTTTTAAGGGAGTAGTAGAAGTTATTTTTCATAAATAAAAAAAAACATATTTTTTTTTTCACAAAGTACTATATTTGAGGAAAATATATTTATAGCTTATTTGGCCAACTTTTTGAGAGGCGAAAAGTAGGGGTATGAATCGGTTGGTTCAATTCAGGTTCGGTTTATTATTGGTTTTTGGTTTTTAAATATGTTAAATTAATAAGATATTTTTTTTATCGATTTTGGTCTTTAATGATTCGATTTTCGGTTTAACCAATAAGAAAATGATTATAAAACAAATATAAGACTTCTCCAATAATTTGATGAGAAAGACAATAATGTAGTTTTATAAATGCTCATAAAATAAAACCAATAATAGCTAACATGAAAAGAACTATACAAGTGTAATACAAAGAGAAATTAAGAGAAATAGGGTTCTTGCTTTAGGTTTCGACATTTTGTATAATATGAAGTCATGAACTCAAAGTCATTATAAAGTGTGAGTTGAAGGCAAAAGGGCAAAGACAATAACTAATTTATGTATTGAGATTAATTTTAATATTTATATACAAGTAATGTAGTAAATTACTACAACCTTAATGTGTTATCGATTTATAACCCATTATTAAGAAATCAAAACCGAACCCATAACCCGATAATTTTCTTTTATAAACCCATTAAAAAACTTTTAACCCAATAATTATAACAAAAAACTTTGTTTTGCCTTTCAGAGTTCTAATTTTTTATTTGTGCAAAATCATATTTCTTTAACAAGATTTACATAGTCAAGAACTACCCAAAATTTGTGATAATTCAGAACTTATTATAATTAAAATTAAAATGCTTAGGAAAATATAAAGAAATTGTAGTAAAAAAAATATATTATTTTCTCTCTCTGTTAAATATTCATGGTTTTTCGCGTAGGATAGATTAGAGGAAGGTGTGTTTATGAATTATTTGGAATTAAAAAAAAAACAGAAGAACATTAAGGCATTCGACTATTTATTATTATTATTATTTTTGTTAAAATTAAAACATCGAATTTGAATACATATTTAAATATTAAGATATGTATTAACATTTGAATACACATTTAAATTGTTAAAATGTTGTATTAATTAATATTTGAATATCAAAAAATAATTAAGATCATTCATTTCTTAAGACATGAATGTATTTTTAAAAAATCATAAATATATATTAATTTAATACTATAAAACAAAATATTTCTTAAAAATTATGTGGTGGATTGGTGGAAGTGATGGTTAGCCGTGGTGATTGTAGATGCCGATTATAGATGACATTGGCTAATGATTGAATGTGGGTAATAGCGAGTGATGATATGACATTTCATAGTTGCGGTGGATGATAGTAATAGTTAATGATGCTGGTGAATAATAATGATGGCTAATAAAATATATAACATGATGACTAATGAGATTGATTGATGATTGTTGCCCTAATAATGATTAGTAATGATGATCGTAACTGATGACTAGTGACAAATTATTTTGACAGTACTGCTTCCTATAGACAATGTCCATGCTGTCAATAGTATTTGATTTGCCCACAAGTACAATTTTTTCAAAAAATACAATAATTCCAAACATCCATTACTATAAAATAGCAAATAATTTACACTTGATGCAAAGTTGATTGAAAATAATATACAAGCAGTGGAATAGCTACAAAACTAATTATATCACAATGGAGTACTAGAGTTTCTTTCATTTCCAATATCATATATACACAGCCATCTTATCTAAAACCTTATGGAATATACTTGCCAGAAATGTCTGGTTCTGCCTCACAATCTTCACCTTTCTAAAATGCAGATTGCATCTGCTTCTGTTTCCATAATGAAAGCGCGGGATTGTTCACATGCCTACTTCTGTAACCATACGAAACGATCTTTCAAGCATTTTGCAGGTTCCATGATACCGCCGAGCCATCCAAATCCAAAAGATAGCTGCTTAGATTGTAAGGTAATAAGTTGTTGTCTGTAAGGTATTAATATGTTCCTGAGGCCTGCATTGAAAACAAATAAGAGTTGCCAAATTAGTCATCGATAGTTGAGAATAACGTAGATACAGAATAATTTTATGAAGCGATTTATTGCACCTGATGTGCACATAGTCTTGTAAAGTAGAGCTGCATGAGGATCTCCTCGCGTACTCATGTTTGGCTTCTCCAAGCATTCGAGGAATGCAAGGTCTGCCTTGAGAAGTTCAGCCTGATCATGAGAATCATAGCCCATGTCGTGACAATAGCAGCAAAAATCCAACCAATCAATGGGTCTTCTGTCCCAAATTGGTGACCCTCCATCTTTTCCACTCGACCAGTTTGGTCCACAGTAATGACCATATCGAGGGAAAAATTGAGAAAGAAAAGCTCTTGGACCTGTATGCCATGGAACTTTAGAAACATATGGTCTAAAGCGTATGGTTGACGTCCGAGCTAGAGAGTCTACACCTTCACGAGACGGCCGTTGCCTTTTCAGTTTCTTGTTGACAGTTGTTGGCATTTGAATATTACCCTCAGCTCCTTTAGCCCAAGGAAGAAATGAAATCACAGTCCATTTCCAAAACTTAGCATCAAACTGAGCATTTTGTTTAGGTGTTTGCATTAGGGTGCTAGTAGATGCAACTGTTGATGCCATATCATTTGCAGAATGGGGTTTGAACCACGGGAAATTACCGAAAAATGAAAAATCCATTGCTAGATGATGGAAGCAACTGCTGATACGCAACTTCAGCCACCAGAACTTGTACAATCAGAGGACCTATATCCACACATCATTGCATCAAATGCAGCAGTAATTTTTAGTTACAATTTTCAAAAAGAATGAACAACAACATACCCAGTGTATTCCCACAAGTGGGGTCTGGGAGGGTAGAATGTGTGCAAACCTCGTGGAGATAGAGAGGCTGTTTCCAAGAGACCCCCCCCCCGCTCAAGTAACACATAACAAAACAGTTTGAAAAAAACAGTATAAGAGGTTCAAAAGACAAAAACAATGAACCAATATATTGTCAACCAGTTCATAAAAAAGGGGAGGTTGTTCCTGTTCATATGGAAAAGAGACCTTGTTTTTGTCTTTCTTCCTTTTATCTCTTTGGTTGGAGAGTGAAGATTGTTACTATTTTAGCAATACATCATTTGTCCCCTTCTAGCAGACTAGTATAAAGAAGATATTTTGCCATTGTGTTGACTAAGGAAATCTTAAAAGTCAAAAGCATTAGATAACTAGTACTGTCCATTTCATCGTAGACAATTAATCTATATTGTGTGCATTAAAATCACACTATCATAGCATTTGCAGTTTTGCACACAGCACATATACAGTGTAAAAATATACCTTCCAGCAGAACAAAATACAACTGTTTAAATGTCAGTTTCTTTGGAAGAAGAGAGTGCAAAAAATTAGGAGATCAGAAACTGAGTCCAAATACCACCTAATTCATTGGCAATCAGTAACCAGTCAAAACAGAAAAACAAGACCTGTAGGAGGGAGGAGGGGCACAGGCATAACGTGAGTAACCACCAGTGGATTACAGCTCCGGAGAGATGGAGGTTTTGCTTAAGTCATCTTTTCTAGGTAAGGTATGGAGAAATGTTACCCTATGAAAGTTATAAACACACGTGGGAGCGCGGATCTCACACATATTCAAATCGCACATTAGTGTAGAAAGGGATATAAGGGGTGTTTGGATAAGCTTTTTTTAAGTGACTTAAAAGTCAAAAGCCAAAAGTAGGTAGCTACCTACTTTTGACATTTGGCTTTTTTTGTGCTTTTTAAGCATAAAGTAAAAGCACTTTGTGTCTTTGTCAAACACCTCTAAAAATTAAGAAGTGCTTAAAAGCCAATAACACCTAAAAATAAGCCAGTCCAAACACCCTCATAATCTTAGTAAGAAATGGGGCATTGTAGGGTAAGATCCCCACTACTTGGTCCTTGGTGAATCTCTAACGCTTGTATCCCAGATATTTTCTGTGATGAGGAATAGTAAAAAGGGGACACCAACTAGGTGTTTCCGTCGAAGAGGAAGATAGGAAGATAATAGATCAAATAATAAAGTGGTCATCCTATAGAATAAGTGACAAGGTCTGTAGCAAAGAACGTGAGATTAAAGCCAATAAGTTTAATCTGGAACGCAGCAATAAATTTACGTTGCCATCAGACTCTTGGAGGCCTTTACATGATCAAATAACTTCTAGTTGGAGATTTGCCAAAAGAATGATAAAGGCAGACCCTATTCTAGGACATTGAGAAGCTCCAAAGACGCATCTTTTATTTCACATCTTATTACACCATTCTCCCTGCAATGAGGAAAGATTTAACTCAATAGCTATTCAGACGACTATTATCCTTCAAGAAATCCAATTGTTGCATAGACTTCTCTTCAACATTTCTCGCTATGTACATCTAGTGAGAAAACAATGTATTCGTAATGACTAATGAGAAGACTCAACATCTTGCTTTCGCATTGTACATCTAGTGAGAAAACAATGTATTCGTAATGAGAAGACCAAATTACTTTAGATTCTCAACTACTTGCTTTTGCACTGTGAAGCTTATGCTACAAAGTAAGCGAATGATGTTCCCTCCAACTGGATGCATCTGATTATAGATAACATAGTAGAATCTTCACTATCTCCATCTGGTTGACACATTTTCAGTGACATAAAGAAATATAAGAGTTATTGCTGTGAGACTTGATGCCTTAACCTTGGTTAGGACTTTAACCTTCTTAAGAACTTACTTTTGGCTAGCGCTCTAGGGATTTGATTCAATAACATGATTGTATCGCGCGAGTTGTGTGGTACATGCATGTCACGAGTTTGAATCTTCCCCCGTTCATTAGTGTGTATATAAGTGGACAATGATTAAGTGGAAAATCAATTATCCACTGAGTTTCAAATCTAGGTGCAACGGTTTTCTTGGTTATTCTAGAAAAAAAAACATACTTTCTGACAAGTCAAATGACTAGACGATCAACTACGCTTAAATCCCAAATTGCTTGGGATAGGAATATGAATACTCTATTTTTGTTCTACTTACAGGTAAAAGAGAACCCTCCATATCCATTCCACTTTGCTGCTAAAGTGGTTACGTCTAATGTATTCACCATTTAGAGGATCATCACAATTAGGTTATTATTATACTTGTACCGCAACCCTTATCTTTTATCCAGGCTTGTAACTGGCCATACTTTGAGAAATTTACACATAAGTAGTACCACTACTTTTGGATTATCCGACGCGCACACATCAACATTTTTGAAGAGTCCGAGCAACATAGATAAACAACGTAATTTTCCACGGAATGGGTTCGAATTGGCTCTGCGTACAGGCAGTGGCAGAACCACCTTAGAATGAGGGGGTCATCCAACCCCCCTTCGGCGAAAAATTATATGATTTATACATGGTTAAAATAATTTTTTAAGTATATATAGTAGATGTCGAACCCCCTTCGGCTACTTCATGTGTCTATTTTTTTAGATTTTGAACCCCCTTATTGAAAATCCTGGCTCCACCACTGCGTACAGGACAAACAAAATTTGCCTATATGGGTCTTTATGTTCTTATCTATTACTATCTAAATTTGTTTAAGGAAAAAAAAAAACTTTCTTTCTTCCATTTCCCCCCTCCTCCTCCTCCTCCTCTCCCAGTACTCACCACCAATCAAGAATCAGTAAAACCCACATCCCAAAATAGCATACAAATTCTACAACACAACACAAAAAAAAAACATAAAAGTTGAATACCATTACTATTGAAGACACAGAATTTGCAGTGAAACTGAATAATAAACCATAAAACAAGAAACTTAACAATTTTAATACCCAAAAAAAGGTTTCTTTTTCCCATTTCTCTTCTTCTCTTTCTCTCACACTACTCACCGCCTCACCCCTAATCAAGAATCAGTAAAACCCACATCCCAAAAACAACATTCAAATTCAATAACACAACATAAAAGACATAAAATTTGAATACCATTTACTACACAGACACAGAATTTGCAGTGAAAGTGAATAGTAAACCATAAAGCAAGAAACTTTACAATTTGAACACCCAAAAGAGGATTAAGTAAGGAAAAACAAGAATCACTCTAACTGAGAGAGAGAGAGAGAAAAGTACCTAAAAACCTTCATTGATTAGCACAAAAATGAGTTCATGTGTTGCAGAAAGAGCGAAAGGGAAAGGGGGTTTTCTTTGGTTGGAATTTGTTGGCGTGATTATGGGAACATGTGACGCTCAGATGAGATTTTGAAGCTTCTATTTCCTTGACACTTGTCCAGGGCAATGACTTTGTAAAGGAAAATTTTTCATAAATAGAATAATTTGACCTCTATTTACAAAATATAGCAATAGTTTGTATATGGCATGGTACGACTCTTAACGTGACGTCAGTTGATAACTGTGATCTTTAATTTTGAATGTGCACAAATAAATATATAATTTGTATAAAATTGAACAAAAAGACATTCGTTTTATATGACAATTTTGCGTCTTACGTGTATTATGTCAGGTAGGATATGTGTGTCTACTTATTTAATTTATGCAAGTGTCTACTTGTGCACACTCAAAATTGAAGGGCATAGTTGTCCGCTAAACGCAAATTAAAGGTCATATTTATGTATTATTTCGTTTGTATATTTACAAAATATAGCATATACATTATATTTGTGTAAGAGAATAGAACATTGTATATGGTACAAGCAAAATATATTGTCAATACACTTTATAATACACTTTATAGTAATTATTCTATCACGAAATAAGAATTCAGAATTATCTCAATTTTTTTGTATGTATTAACTCATGATTTATTTTTTAAATGTGTGACCGGCTTTGTTTGAGTTTAAATTTTGTGTACATATTGATTACGACCTCGAAAGACGCATGTCACTTTTTTGGAATTTATGTTACGAACCAGGAATTTAGGATTATTTCAGTTTTTCGTGTGTATTAGAGTATGAATTTTCTCAAATGTGTGTGATCGTCTATGTTTGTTCTTAAATATTGTTGGTCCATTGATGACGACTCATTAAATGAATCCTCATTGTTTTCGAAAGACGGAGATTATCTCAATTTTTTGTAATGTGTGTGACTAACTTTATTTGAGCTTAAATTTTGTGGGTACATTGGTGACGATAAACAAAACGTTTTTTAGGACTCTATGTGTCACAAAAAAGGATTTCATAATTATCTTTGATAATTCGTGTGTATTAGACCATATATTTTCTAAAATATATGTGATCGACACTGTTTGAACCCCAATTTTATGGGCTCATTATTTATGACCTATCAAATGATACTCATTGTTTTTTAAAAACATACCTCACCCATTTTGGAGTTTGTATGCCAAACCAGAAATTGAAAATTATTTTCAATTTTTCGTGTGTACTAATCCATGAATGTACGTACTACAATGTGTAACCAAACCATAACAGTGGCTTTTTGAAGTTTGTATCACAAAACAAAAATTTAAGATTATCTCAATTTTAGTGTGTATAAATTCATGAATTTTCAGAAATATGTATGACGAGATTGTTTGAGCTCAATATTTGTGGTTCCATTGGTTTTATGACACAATTATCTTAGTTCCAAAGTACCAAGTAACATGACATGCCTCAACAAAATTACTTTTTTTTGGATAACCGAGAAATCGACCCGCCCTTCGGACCAATCACAGCCTCAACAAAACTACTAACATCAAATATACATGAAAATTTTCCAACTGCACACAGCAAAGGTGCTTTGTCTATTAGACAACACAATAATATACATTTTATTATGTTACAGTATGAATTTCAGAATTAACTAACAAGACAGATAACAACAATACAACCAAAAAAGAAAGGGCAGAGATGAGTACAATAACGATACCTCGAAGTATACAGTACGTGAGAAACCTATACGCTATAATACACAAAGGATATACAGATGATGGGGAGTGTTGCACCTTCCGTTTTGTAATTAGTTCCATGGAGGAGATGAAGGTTTGTACATAGGTTGATGAGATGTTGATCCATAGTTTAGGTCAAGGTTATGGAGTTGTTCCATCAGTTGAGAGCGTCTTTCCTTGAAGAAGTCGAGACGTGTTGTTAATTCAACCAAAGTGGAAGATGCAGCCGAAGGGTGTCGTGTATAATCCATAACCTGCTAAAATAATGGTCAAAAGAAATGACACTAAACATTTCAGCAAATGTACTAACTTCATCTTAAAAGAAGTGCCAACTCTATGGCGTATATTTCTACTATTGAAAAGTGATACAAGCAAACCGTGGTCAAAATTTGGCTAAAGTGGCATTTATGGGTGCAAACGATGGGAAACCAGGGTTCAAATCTATACCTAAGACTTGGTGAACAAAACTATCCGATACTTATACTAGTGAGGTGTGGAACAGTCAAGTCGAGGTACGCACAAGCTACCATCTACAGAAATGATCTAGCAAAATTGTGATGTATTATCTCTACATCAGTGGGGTCATCCATATGTGCTAATGTGTTGGAGCCTTCGTGTGCCCACTCGTGCATGCTTTTGTGTGAGAACAAAAAGATGGAAGTTTTCACTTGTTACCTCAGTGGCCTTTGAAGTGGGATGCAGGGGGGAAGAATCAACAGCATCGCATTCACCCACAGACAGACCTGTTGATGCATCAGTACTCTTAGAATCACTTAAGCTCGTCTCTCGGAGTTGTTTCCGAGCAGGCTGCCTCATACCAGAGGTGGATGTCAGTACTTGTCCTTTCATATTCCTCAAATCTGATCCCAGCAATTCCTGCATCGTTTTGGAACGTTCACCATATGAGAAAATTCTATAAACTACAAACATAGAATCAACAAATCAATTTACAACTCCACAACCTATAGTCTAGAATGTTTGCATTTAATTGAACATCTTTATAAATGAAAGAAAATCTCGCAACTTCCAGCATATAAAACATCATAATTTGTATTTTCTTTCACGAATAAATAAATTAGTCAGAAAAACATTCACATGTTTCAAGTCCGTAGAGCTCAGCCATATTAACTCTTTCAATATCTTACCCTTTCAGTTTTCTGCGAATTCCAAATGAAAAAAAAAATTGAAATCTCAGAAAAAAATTATAGCATGCTCCCTGGATGAATATGTCATCCATAGAAAAATCAGTTAATATTTTTTCAGGTATGGATGATGTTTAAGACTGCATTCATTTACATAAATCCATTTCATCACGTTTAGCAGTAAAAGTATTGAACTTGTAAAATATCAAGGGAAGGAGATCTTTTAAATTAGCTCACAAACTATATAAAGTAAAGCAAGATAAAGGGCAAAGGAATCTATTCGCAACAAGCAGTCTCTCCACACAAGACTACAAAAACAAAACATAGTCTTGAGACTCGTGATTCAGACAATGGCACTTGATCACCCAATAGAACTAAAAAAGAATAAAAACCATCAAAACAGGGAGGGGAGAAAGAGAAAGACGCCATTAGGGCTATAACAATACGAAAAAAAATACAATAACACGCAACTTAATTAATAGCTCAAAAACACATCACCGACAGCATGACCAAGAATGTACAAAACAAGAGAGGATGTTGCATGTTTGACTTTTACCACGGAGATATAATTCGAAAAGAATGTGTGAAGGCCAAAATAGTTCATACAAAATGCATGACCACTTATATGCTTATATAAAACCCAATATATACAGGAGGAGAAAATCACCTCATTTCTTTGTCTTCTTTCATGATTACAGAAAGCGAGTGTCGTGTCAAAATCTTGCTGGTAATATTTCCTACAGACGGAAAATACACTTGGTAAGTAAAGAGAACTTTATCAAAATATAAATATTCAAAGAAACGGAAAGTGCATGCAATGCTCCAACTAGGATCACTTCCATCATTCTCTTTGGAAAGGTACAGTGCATCTGTGTACTCTTAACATGAATGCAGACAACAAGAAAAAAAACAGAAAAAAAGAAAAAGAAAAATCAGCTGCTATATAAGAAAGCCTTGAATATTTCATGTAGATAAAGAAATAACACGGCAGGGATAAATGTACATCTTAGAAAAAACATATGTCAGCTTGTGCTTATGGCATACCCGATGTGTGTTGAGTAGCTAGAAATTGAAAACCCGCAACATCCACCACTAGACTACATAACTAAAAATTATTTAACCTTGTACGTTATAAGACAAGCACTTCTTAGTCAAATTACTACGATAGAATGGCATCAAGTACGTCAAAATGCAGTACTTAAGAGTATTTAGAATTGAAGCTAATCATCAAGTACGAAGCAATCCTATATTCACATACAGGAACCGTCAGATATGATATATAACACTACACTTAGTATCCCACATTGAAAATTAAGTACTTAGTACTGTGTAAAGTATGCATATAATAAGGGCTTTGTGTAAGACAGGAATGTTGCGCATCTTAATAATACTCTCCCGAATCTTTATTTCTCACTGGGACATATTGATTCTTTATTTCTACAACATACCCAGTGCAATCCCACAAGTGGGGTCTGGGAAGGGTGTATTAATTCTTAATTTTTATGCCCTAAAAGATCTTTTTCTTATCCTTTTCCTACTGATTTACCAAGAGCTATCATGACAATCAATTATTGGCAGCATCACTAGCAGTTGCAATGGTTCGAGTGGTTTTCTGGTTATAACAAGGAATAAGAAAAGATATCATTAGCTTGGGAAACACTTGGTGCTGGAATTAAAATTTGATTTATAGTTTAGATAGTCATGTAGACATGATAAAATGGAACAGCCCATGATCAAAATGGAATTCTCTTCTAGTCAGTTATAAACAACAATAGCTTCTCAATTATTGCATGCCACTAAGAAGCACTTGAAATTGAAACAAGGACACTTGAAAAAGTACAAAAAACTGAAATTACACTTACAACTGAGAATTATGGTTTGGCCCATTTTGATAACGATCACAGGCATCAGCTAATGAGCCATAATGATGCTGCCGTTGCTGATTAAGTTGATTGTGCAACTCAGCAACCTTCTGCTTTAATCTAGCCACATCTGCTTCCGCAAGGGCTATTTCTTCAAGCTCAGCCCTAGTCTTCATAAAAGTAAAATACCTTATTAGAAATAGAGCAAATCAATAGGAACGAAAATGCCAACAGTTACTAGATCATC
>JAJOOO010010738.1:0-15827 GCA_029582685.1 Solanum piurae
AAGGGCTTTATCAAACCTATTATTTCCCCATGGGGTCCAACAGTGTTGTTCGTGAAGAAAAAATATGGTTCTCTCAGAATGTGCATCAATTATAGGCAGTTGAACAAAGTCACAATGAATAATAAGTACTCATCCCCAGAATTGATGAATTCTTTAACCAACTTTAGGGTGCTAGTCATTTCTCAAAGATAGACCTTAGATCTAGTTACCATCAGCTCAGAGTCACATATAGTGACATTCCAAAGACTGCCTTCAGAACACGATATGGTCATTATGTATTTGTAGTTATGTCATTTGGGCTAAACCATGCTCCTGCAACTTTCATATATTTGTTAGAGTGTTCAGGTAGTATTTGAACTTGTTCGTTATCGTCTTTATTGATTATATCCTCATTTACTCTAGGAATGAGGAAGAACATGCGAATCATTTAAGGGTTGTCCTGCAAACTCTCAAAGATCAACAGTTATTCCCTAAGTTTAGCAAATGTGAGTTTTGGTTGAAATCCATTTCTTTCCTTGGGCATATAGTGTCTAGCACAGGGATCCGAGGGGATTCTCAGAAAATAGAAGCAGTGAAAAAATGGCCCAGACCTACCTCTCCTACAGATATCAAAAGTTTCTTGGGTTTGGCTGGCTATTACAGAAGGTTTGTGGAAGGATTTTCCTCTATAACCTCTCCATTGACTAATTTGACGCAGAAGAAGGTTAATTTCCAGTGGTCAGATGATTGTGAGAAAAGCTTTGTAGAACTGAAAACTAGGTTGACTACATCTCTTGTTTTGACTTTACCAGAGGGTTCAGACGGTTATGTTATCTACTGTGATGCATTTAGATTCGGCCTAGATTGTGTGTTGATGCAGCGAGGTAAGGTTATAGCATTTGCTTCTAGACAACTTAAGGTTCATTAGAGGAACTATCTGACACATGACCTCGAGCTAGCAGTAGTGGTGTTTGCACTTAAGATTTGGAGATATTACTTGTATGGTGTTCACAGACCATAAGAGACTTCAATATGTGTTCACCTAGAAAGGAGATGGCTTGAGTTCTTCAAGGATTATGATATTAGTGTTCATTACCATCCTGGTAAGGCCAATGTAGTAGCAGATTATCTTAGCAGAATATCGATGGGTAATGTGGAACATGTAGAGGAAGAAAGAAAAGAGCTAGCAAAGGATGTTCACAGGCTTGCTCGCTTAGGAGTTCGTCTTATGAGTATATCAGATTGTGGTGTAACAGTTCAGAATGGGTCAGAATCATCATTGGTAGTGGAGGTTAAGGAAAAGCAACACAATGATCTGATATTGCTTCAACTAAAATGTGCAGTCCATTAGCAGAGGGTTGAGGTTTTATCCCAAGGGGGAGATATTGTTCTTTATTATCAGGGTCGATTATTTGTTCCTAAGGTGGGTGAGTTGAGACAACAAATTTTTGCAGAAGCCCATAACTCTAGATATTTTATTCATCAAGGTGCCACTAAGATTGTCACGACCCAGGGTACCCCCTAGACATAACATGGCATACTTGATCCCGAAGGGGGTCATATAAGCCCTTAGCATCATAACATAGGTAATAGAAATGAAAATACGGAACAATTTAAAAATTTTAAAATCGAAATCATATTTCATAAAGGCAAGCGGAAGTCTTACTAAAACCTTTGTCTCAAACCATCTATTAAACTCTTGAATAAAAATCTTGGGACGCAGCCCATACAAAGTCTAAAACATAAAGAAAAGGCATAAAGGTAAGGTGGGTGTTGTCCTCGAAGCTATGAAAACTCACCAAGATCTTCAACTCCTTGCAACTTCTAGAAAACCTATCTCTCAAGCAACTCAAGACTCCAACCCGACATTTGATTAGAATGTAGGCAATATGTGTTAGTACAAAATGTACCAAGTATGAAAGCTAGCACAACTTCATAAGAGCATCTCAAAATGGTTAGTCAACATAAAACATAAGCATAAGAGATAATAACATATTCATAGCATAATCATCATAGTAATATCATAGTAATCATAGTCATATCATGGTCTCCAACATAAGCATCATATAAACATAAGTCCACATAAGACATAGTTTATGAGTATAGGAGACAAGTCATAATCATATAAGCATAATTGACCCTTGGTCATCCATACCATAATAGCATCCCATAATACCAACCAACCCAAGTATCCCTTTTTGGTCATCTTAATTATAGTTTATGTGCATGGTTAAGTCATAAGTCTTTCTACCATAAGGGCACCATATTTCCAAGTAACCAAAAGACACACTTGTGCAATGCATGAAAGGCATCCCATACTACTCTTCACACTAAGCATAACCTTGAAGTCATCTTAGTCATATTCACCCTAATTTTGGTCTTACTATAAGCTTACTTCACACAGACAAGGGAGCTACCACCTTAGTCAATCACATGTTGGAAGGAAACTATGGCAACAACCGAAACTAAGTCATACTACATAAGGGAATGCTTCACAACTAGCCTCAAGTCATACTTGTGCCATGCATGGATAGCATCCCATTCTACTACCCACACTAAGTACTCCTTTATACTACCATGAATGTTCACTAGTTGGGGACTAATCCCTCTAGTCTATATACCTCTTCAAGGCTACCAAAGAATAACCCCCTAATAGGTTATACCATGCTATCATCTTACTAACAGAACTAGGTTAAGCTAAGCTAACTCATTTGGAAGACACACTAACATGAAGGACCAAGCTATTCTAGGGAAGGTACAAGTGTCCTACCCTAGCTACCATGAATTAGTCCTACACCTAATAAGTCATGCTACCCTTACAAGTATACTATGGTACAATTGCAAGCTATCCATAGGGGAGTATGATTCTTAACCCTAAGCTATCCTTAGGAGAATATGAGTCCTCAATCCCAATCTACCATGACTAACCTAACTCAAGCTACCCTTGCCATGCATCTTACAATACAAGGTCAATCTACCCTTAGGAGAGTATAAGTCCTCTATCCCAAAGCTACCATGAAATGGTCTTGGCCAAACCAAGTCAAGCTACCATGAATGCATCCTAACAATGCTAGTTCAACCTACCCATAGGAGAGTATAAATCATCAACCCTAGGCTACCATGACTACACCTAACTCATGCTACCATAACATGCATTCTACAATGCTAAGTGAAGCTTTCCCTTAGGAGAGAATAAATCCTTCATCGCAAGCTATCAACCTTGGTCTTATCATACTAACCCAAGCTATATATGAAGGAGACATATGCCTCAAATTCAAGCTATTCTAGACATACATGCTTTGATTCATTTTAGGTTGTCAAGTAAACCTAGAATCCTTCTAAGTGAGAGAACTTGAATCTTCTAGATATTCATGTGTAAGTGTATAAGAGAAAGAGAATACACAACAAGACCACATCATATTGACATTACCCTCAAAGCCCTAACAATGATGGTTACAAGCCCTACTTTCAAGGTTAACTTCATTCTATCATAATTCATGTCTAATTTCAAGATATTCAATCATATTTTCTACTACCAAGTGATTCTAGTCATAATTGATTCATAAAGGTTCAATTCTAACATTACAAGTCAAGATCCATCCTATTCAATCATGTCTAGTTCAATTCATGATTAGATGATCCTAACTATGATCAATTAGTATTCAACACATTAATTTAGGAAAATCATCTTAGAACCTTCTACTTTGCCTCTAATGGCATGAACCCACAAAGATCACATTCATCTATTTAGATTAGGGCTTACCATAGAAATCACATGAATTCATCATAATATCACTAAACAAAGATAAATCAATCACAATTGGGTGATATACACTAGATTGGAATCACACCCAAACCCTACCCACAATGCAAGCACAACTCTAGCTAGAATTGGGTTTTTGATTTCACAAGTGGGGAAACTATGGGGGGTCTATGGGTGGAAGGACACATAGATGATTAAGCTTCACATACATTTAATCAAAGACCTAAACAAATTTTGAATCAATGGAGAATTCTACCTAGTTGTTGCCCCTCTTCTCTTCTCTTCTCTTCTTCTTCTTCTTCACTTCTAGAGAGAGAATATTTGGAGAGTAATTCAGGAATTCTAAGATGAATGAATTAATGAGTTAGTTTAGGGGCCTATTAAGCTTATATAGGAGGTAAATTAAATAACTAACCGACCTCAGTAAACACATAATTAATAACTAACTTAATTCCCAAACCCTCAACTTAAAACTAAAATGTCAAAAGTTCACAGAATCCACGCCCACCCATCCACAGATCGTGGATGGGTCTACTGTCCATGCTGGCAAGTCGTGGATTGCACCTGAGGCTCCCTTTGGTAGGCCTTATGTCACGACCCAAGGCTAGCCTCTAGACACGACACGACATGACGTACCTGTCCGCGAAGGCGTCTCGTACAAGCCTCTAGCATCATCATTACATAAGACATAGAAATAATGCGGAAAATTTAAAACATTACAATTGAAGTTCAACTTGACTTTTTCATAAAATAAAGTAATAGGAAATCTAGACTTTGTCTCATTTACCATCTAAAACATAGGAATACAAAGTTTGGGACTTAGCCCTTTACATCAACAAAAGTCTCAATATAAGAAGTACAATATGAACTAAGAAATGACTACTCCGTCCTCGGTCTTGAGGACCCACCACACTTGGAGATAAGCAATCCAAGTCTTCTTCAAGAAATAGAGTGTATGCCACCTAGCTGGAACTTACACTTATTAAAATGTAGGAGAAAGGGGTTAGCACAAAAAGTACCAAGTATGGAAACATGAACAAAATCCTTGAAACATGATAAAAAGGACATTTTATTTGAAAATAATGCATTTATGAAGTTTAGGAACCGACATGCATCTTCAATGCCAAATACAAGTCAAAATCACCTTAATGCTCATTACATGGAAAAGTTATCACCTTAGTAACCCCCAAGGAACACTTGTGCAATGTATGGTTGACATCCCATAATACCAACCCTACTAAGCACCCCCTTGAAGCTACCTTGGTCATTCACATCATCTTTAGATCTCATTATAACTATTGGTCACAATTAAGAAAATAGTCATGTAGATTACTTGAATACAAGGAAAGTCATTCATAAAACTATCCATTCAACACACATGGATACATTTGTATCTCATCATAATATAAAGGAACCATCCCTCAACATCCTACTAAGTCAACTTGTGCATTATGGAAGTGAAGTCCCATACCCCCATTCCTACTAAGTAAACTCACCAAGAAGTCATAGTATAGTTCATGTCGCATTCCTTATCTTCATTATATAAGGAAAAGTTTCCATAACCGACATAGACTATGTGAGCTACATGGAATCCGGTGTCTTGTATCCCCACACCGAAAGAAGGTGTCCTACTTGCCTAAGGTAGAACTAAATATATAGCTATAAGGTGGATCCACTAGCTAAGTCCTATGTGGGCACATAGTTATGGTATAGGGAGACTGCTTCTAGAAACCCACCGTATTTTATTGGCGGAGGGCCTTCAATATCATGAGTTCACTTGGATTACCCGCCCTATTGCATTAGCGGAGGGGCCTTTACATCATTGTCCATATCCACTTGGTGCTAAGCATTATTTCCCAAATTATACATTATTAGTCTTTGAATTGTATTTACATGTGTGAAGGAATACAATTCATCAAAATAGCTCATAGATTCATTAAAGGTGAGAATGTACTTTCAAACTTGGAATCAACATTAGTTTGTGAGTAGAACTTTCACATTACATTGATAGTGTTTTCATGAGAAATAAACTTTCAATCAACACAATACACCATCATCATCCTAGACTACTCATTCATCATCAAGTATAAGGGTAAGGGAAGAACAACATTTCAACAATACCATACTTCACACATTAGTCATAGGAGATTTACTTTCTAAATGAATCAATAGTTTATACACATCTTGCATCCATATGTACAAATCCTATAAATTTACCCCTTTTCAAGGTCATGAATAATGTCTCTCAATTACACCTAAATATACTACAATAGGCATGAATAAAACAAGATTCAATAACTAAATTCACATAGAAAGAATTCATAGTAATCATCTTGCATCAATACACCCATCACAATACTTGAAATTGGGGTCATGGGGCTCTTCATGCGTTCAAGGAGAATTTTACAATGAAAATCACCATTAAAAATCAAATCATCCATAATATAATGCAATTAACATAGTAAAATTGTTTTTAGGAAGAACCCATGGCCAGAATGAAAACCCTAGTTTTTGAACAAGTTACAAATTTCAAAATCAAGAGTTGAAGGGCTTCATGGAGAAAAGTGTTTCATGAATCAAGGTCCCCATACCTTAATTGATGTTTTCCCATGAAATTGGAGTGAAAATATTAGAGCTTGAACCCTAATCTTGAGCTTCTTCTTTGTTGGAGTTTAGAGAGAGAATATTTTTGGGAGGGAAGTTGGTTGAGTTTGAGTTTGTGAGTTATAAGTGTTAAAAGACTTGCTTAATACTTAAAAATACTTTAATATACTTAAACAACTAATAATAACCGTTCCCCACCCTAAATTAATTAATTAGTAATTTAGTAAACTACCCCCACATATGCCAACTTAAGGCAGTCTTCCCAGGCCCCATCTACGAGACCCCAACCACTGGGCGTGGTTTAAACCACGGACCGTACTGGTCACTCGTGGTTTGGGTCTCAGGCTGGCCTTTTGGCCTTGGCCCAGGACTCATCCCTGATCCCCCATCTATGGGGAGTGTTATGGTCCACGGACCGTTCTTTGCACATGTGATTTGCGGCTGACACTAGGTGATTTTTGGGGACCATTGAGGCGGCTAAGTCTTGACTCACGACTCCCATCTACGGGGCTTGAGTTAGTCCATGCCTCGTGGTCCCTATTTTGTAGATGATGCTATTTTTGACAGCTTTTAGAGTAGCCCCTTGGCTCTCATCAAGGACCCTTGGGGTGTCCTTGTGGGAGCCATGTCTTGATGTTTAGGCACTAGGACCTTAGTACTAAATTAGGGAAGTTATTTTAAGACTCTAACCTTACGCTTTAACTTCCTTAGGCTATTTGACTACACGTTAGGCTTTAGTTTATGCTCTTAAATTTCTGGGGTGTTACATTATCTCCCCCTTGGGAACATTCGTCCCCGAATGATGACCAAGACACCAAACTAAGTTAAAAACTCTAGACTAACATCCCATCATATATAAAATGTGCAAAACTCACAAATGCACTATTCAAAAGGAAGAAACTCCAGCTCCATTTCACAACATGGCCAAAGCAATACAAGAAAGTAGGAACTACATCTACTAACTCAATATGCATGTAACTCATCAATTCACATAAGCATGAGAGGAAATAACTTATCCAACTCAAGTAAGCTCAACACAACAATATAGAGCGAACATGTCATCTCATCAACACATCATTAAGCATGTTCATCATTTAATCTCATGGAGTAAAAAACGCAATCATCATACAAAAATGCAAGTCACATGAGGAAACATAGACATCATAAAAACTCAATATATACTAAAACATGAATTATCACAATAACATGCATAATACAGGGAAATCATGGAAAATCATACAACACACATGACTCCCAAAGCACTAAACTTAAGAGGAACTAGTTACCTCATGCTTCAATAGGAGTAGAGGGAAAGAGATTAGGATAACGGGACTTCCATGTAGCACCCTCAACTAAGTAATTCCTCAATAGAACCTTAACGAAAGGTACTTCCTTATTTCTCAACTTATTCACTTGCCGGTCCAAAATGTCAACTGTGACTTCTTCATAAGAAAAGTTCTCATCAACTCCTAAACCTTCTAAAGGAAGGATGGAAACCGGATCACCAATACACTTTTTGAGCATGGAAACATGAAACACCAGGTGAACCGGAGCCAACTCATTTGGCAAGTCCACCTTATAAGCAGCTTTCCCAATACGCTTCAAGATTTGGTACGGGCCCACATATCGGGGACTAAGTTTCTCCTTCTTGCCAAACCTCATCAGACCTTTCATAGGTGAGATATTCAAGTAGACCCAATCACCACCCTCAAATTCAAGATCCCTCCTTCTATTGTCGGTATATGACTTTTACCGACTTTGGTCCATCTTCAAGCTTTCTCTAATGAGTCCAACTTTCTCAATGGCATCACAGAATAATTAGGGACCAATTAGAGCAAACTCACCTATTCAAACCACCCAACCGGAGATGTACACCTTTTTCCATATTGTGCTTCAAACGGAGCCATGGCAATAGTAGAGTGGTAACTTTTGTTGTAGGCAAATTCTATCAAGGAATGATGATTGTCCCAATTACCCTTGAAATCAATCACACACGCCCTCAACATGTCCTCTAAGGTTTGAATGGTGCGTTAGGCTTTACCATCCATTTGAGGGTGGAAAGTGCTACTAAGTTTAACATTGGTACCAAGCCCTTGTTGGAATGCTTTCCAAAAATGTGAAGTAAATTGAGCACCCTGGTCCGATATGATTGACAAAGGAACCCCATGTAACTTCACCACCTCCTTGATATATAACTTAGCATAGTCTTCCACCAGGAAAGTAGTCTTGACGGTAATGAAGTAGGCTGATTTAGTCATCCTATCGACAATGACCCAAATAGAATCGTGTTGCCTTCGGTTATGAGGTAAACCCATAACAAAGTCCATATTCACCTCCTCCGACTTCCAAGTGGGAATATTTATATCTTGGAGAAAACTTCCCAGCTTTAGATGGTCGGCCTTAACTTGTTGACAATTCAGACATTTGGACACAAAACCTGCTATATCATTCTTCATACCATTCCACCAATAGACTTCCCATAGGTCGTAATACATCTTGGTGGCTCCCGGATGAATAGAATACCGCGAACCATGAGCCTCCTCTAGAATTTTCTACCTCAAGCCATCAACATCCGGAACACACAACCTACCTTGGTACCTAAGCACCCAATCTCCTTCTTGGGAGAAAACCTCAACAGACTTTTTGAGAACCGATTCTTTCAATTCCATCAAAATAGGATCAGGGTGTTTCTTAGACTTCACATCAACTACAAAGGATGATTCAGAACTATGATGAACCATGAATCCACCCTTGGTGGAATCCACTAGTTGGACACCTAACCGGGCCAATCTATGCACAGCACGAACCAATTCCTTCCTATCATCTTCTACATGAGTGACACTACCCACGAACAATCTACTTAAGGCATCCGCAACCACATTAGCTTTTATAGGGTTGTATAGGACACTCATGTCATAATCTTTAAAAAGCTCTAACCACCTTCTTTGTCGGAGATTCAAATCTTTTTGGCTAAACACATATTGAAGACTATTGTAGTTGGTAAACACATCTTCATGTACCCCATAGAGATAGTGTCTCAATATTTTCAAGGTACAAACCACCGCCGCTAATTTGAGATCATGTGTCGGGTAATTTTTTTCATGAATCTTGAGTTACCTTGAAGCATAGGCAATCACCTTACCATGTTGCATGAAAACACACCCCAACCATACCCTTGATGCATCACAATATACCTCAAACCCATCGGTACCCTCCGGTAATGTCAACACTGGGCGGAGGTAAGTCTATCTTTCAATTCCTGGAAGCTTTTCTCACAAGCTTCTGACTACTCAAATTTAGCCTTCTTTTGAGTTAAGGTCATCAATGGAGAAGTGATAGAGGAAAATCCCTCAATAAATCACTGATAATAACCGACCAAACCTAAAAAACTTTGAATATTGGTAGGGCATAAAGGTCTAGGACAACTCTTGACCGCATCCATCTTATTAGGATCAACCTCAATACCCTTGCCTGACACAATATGGCCAAGAAAATCAACCGACCATAGCCAAAACTCACACTTACTAAACTTAGCATATAGTCAGTGGTCTTTAAGGACTTGCAATACCATCCGCAAATGGTCCTTATGATCACCCTCACTCCTTGAATAGATCAAAATGTCATCAATGAAGACAATCGCAAATGAATCATGATACTGCCTAAATACCCTAGTTATTAGGTCCATGAACGTTGCCGTGACATTTGTTAGATCAAAAGATATGACTAGGAAGTCGTAGGTACCATATCTTGTTCAGAAGACCATTTTAGGAATGTCAACCTCTCTCACCCTAAGTTAGTAGTAGCCCAACCTTAGGTCAATCTTTGAAAAGTAACCCGACCCTTGGAGTTGGTCAAACAAATCATCAATTCTAGGGAGAGGGTATTTATTCTTTATAGTGATCATGTTTAATTGGCGGTAATCAATAAACATCCTAAGAGACCCATCTTTCTTTTGCACAAATAATACCGGAGCACCCCATTGAGATATGCTTAGTTGAATGAAACCCTTGTCTAGCAAATCTTTTAGTTGTGCCTTCAATTCTTTTAATTCGGAAGAAGCCATACGGTAAGGGGGAATTGATCTGTTTTGAGTATCCGGCAAAATATCAATGCCGAAATCTATTTCCTGTTTGGGAGGAATTCTGAGCAAGTCATCAAGGAATATTTCTGAAAACTCCCTCACTAGGGGGACCAAATCTAAAAAACGAGTCTCAAACTCAATGTCCATAGCCCTAACAATATGATAGACACACCCCTTAGAAATCATTTTACTAGCTTTTAGACATGAAATGAACCGACCTCTAGGGATTGAATTTCCCCTCTTTCATTCTAAAATGGGTTCATTTGGAAATTGAAACTTTACTACCAGAGTTCTACAATCAATGGAAGAAAAACAAGCATGAAGCCAATCCATTCCCAAGATGACATCAAGGTCCAACATATCTAATTCTATCAAATCAACCAAAGTAACTCTATGAGACAAAGAGATAGGGCATCTCCTATACACTCTTTTAGCCATAACCAAATCACCTACTGGGGTAAACACGAAAAAATGCTCTTTTAACTCTTTGGGAGACACTTCAAATTTCATAGCCACAAAAGGGGTAACAAAAGATAAAGTGGCATCGGCGTCTAATAATGCATAAATATGAATTCAAAATACTTACAACATACCGGTAACAAAGTCCGGGGACCCCTCTTGATCACTTCTAGATTGGAGAGCATAGAAGCGATTCTTCTTAGGAGCATCGACAATAGAACCAGTTGGTGTAGCTTGGTTACCCTCTTTGCGCTTGGTCGCCCGAGTTAAACAATATTTCAATTGGTGCCTACGTTTTCCACATCCATAGCACACACCCATACCGGCAAGAAATTTCCCTTGAGCTTCTTAGCACACTTTGAACAACTAGTCCTTTCAACATAAGAGCCACCCTTATTGCCTCCTTGAGGTTTAGGGTTAGAAACCCTATCTTTGATGGGCTTTGGAGCATTGGAGGAACTTTGATTGGAGAACCTATTTTTAAACCTTGGTCCACTTTGACCTTCAAATTTACTCTTAGAAGAATTTCCATCGTCGGGCCTTGGCCACTTCATATCCCTATTCATTTTCTTGAGTTTTGTCTCCTCAATTTGTTGAGCATATATCATGAGCCTTGAGATATCCATATTCTGATGGAGCATTGCCGTACGACTTTCTTCTTCAACCGAACCGAACCCCATTACAAACTTATTCATCCTAGCCCTTGAATTTTCCACCAAATTGGAGCATACTTGGATAGTTGGGTGAACTTGAGAGAGTACTCCTTCACACTGATACCCCCTTGATGGAGGTTCATGAATTCCACCAACTTTGTCCCCTCAACTCTAGAGGGAAAAACCTATCAAGAAGGGTTGTCTTAAACACTCCCCAATTAATCGGGCCCTCTCTCACGGGTCTCTCATCCCTCCATTGCTCAAACCATACTTGAGCTACGTCTTTCAATTGGTAGGCGGCTAGTTCCACCTTTTCTTGAGAAGATACTCCCATGGCATCCACCACTTTAAATACTTCATCTATAAAGCGTTGTGGGCCGTCATCCGCTTTATGGCCATAGAAGGTAGGGGGATTCATCCTTCTGAAAAATGTAATTTTTGAAGCGGGTGTACTTGCATTGGGGTTTACCCGAGGCACGACCTCTCGGTTAGCTTGGGCCGTCATGGCTTAAGCGGTGACGGCTTGAGTTTGAACCATTATGAGTTGGGTCAAAGTTTGAAAATCCACCATTATCTCCACATTAGTCATGACCCCTTCATCATTAGGAGCTTGAGGGTCTAGAGGAGGTTTAGGGGGAACCTCCTCATTCACATTCTCCTCTTGTGCCCTTCATGCATTAGCCCTTCTTGATTTCATTGCCTATAATTACAAGAAAAAGGTTAGGAGAAAGGACGTCATATAGTTAGGACTCCAAAGAATGACTAAAGAGTAATGAAACAAGTGAGAGTTCCTAAACATCTTATAGCCTGTCATTCATAAGTGTGGCGCGCTTCACACTCATGAACTAGACTCTACTAGATGTGTTTCATGAGACGTCAACCTAAATATTATTCCCAAAACCTTATGCTCTGATACAAAGTTTATCACGGCCCAAGGCTATCCCATAGACACGACACGGCGTACTTGACCCCGAAGGGGTCTCATACAAGCCTCTAGCATCAGCATTACATAAGACATAGAAATAATGCGGAAAATTTAAAACATTACAATCGAAGTTCAACCTCACTTTTCCTAAAATAAAGTAATAGGAAATCTAGACTTCGTCTCATTTACCATCTAAAACATAGGAATACAAAGTTTGGGACATAGCCCTTTACATCAACAAAAGTCTCAATATAAGAAGTACAATAGGAACTAAAAAATAACTACTCTGTCCTCTGTCTGGAGGAATCACCACACTTGGAGATAAGCAATCCAAGTCTTCTTTAAGAAAGAGAGTGAGTGCCACCTAGCCAGAACCTACACTTACTAAAATGTAGGAGAAAGGGGTTAGCACAAAAGGTACTAAGTATGGAAACATGCACAAAAGGTACTAAGTATGGAAACATGCACAAAATCCTTGAAACATGATAAAAAAGGACATTTTATTTGAAAAGAATACATTTATGAAATTTAGGAACCAACATGCACCATCAATGCCAAATACAAGCCAAAATCACCTTTATGCTCATTACATGGAAGACTCATCACCTTAGTAACTCCCAAGGAACACTTGTGCAATGTATGGTTGGCATCCCATAATACCAACCCTACTTAGCACCCCATTAAATCTACCTTGGTCATGCACATCATCTTTAGACCTCATTATAATTATTGGTCACAATTAAGAAAATAGTCATGTACATTACTTGAATACAAGGCAAGTCATTAATAACAACTATCCATTCAACACACATGCATACATTTGTATCTCATCATAATATAAAGGAACCATCCCTCAACATCCTACTAAGTCTATTTGTGCAATGTGGAAGTGAAGTCTCATACCCCCACTCCTACTAAGTAAACTCAGCAAGAAGTCATCGTATAGTTCATGTCTCATTCATTATCTTCATTATATAAGGAAAAGTTGCCATTACCGACATAGACCATGTGTGCTACATGGAATCCAGTGTCGTGTAACCCCACACCGAAAGAAGGTGTCCTACTTGCCTAAGGTAAAACTAAATATATAGCTATAAGGTGGATCCACTAGCTAAGTCCTATATGGGCACATAGTTATGGGATAGGGAGATTGCTTCTAGAAATCCGCCCTATTGCATTGGCGGAGGGCCTTCCATCTCATGAGTTCACTTGGATGTCCTGCCCTATTGCATTAGCGGAGGGGCCTTTACCTCATTGTCTATATCCACTCGGTGCTAAGCATTATTTCCCAAATTATACATTATTAGTCTTTGAATTGTATTTACATATGTGAAGGAATACTCTATCCTTCATACAATACAATTCATAAAAATAGCTCATAGATTCATTAAAGGTGAGAATGTGCTTTCAACGTTGGAATCAACATTAGTTTGTGAGTAGAACTTTCACATTGCATTGAAAGTGTCTTCATGAGAAATAAACTTTCAATCAACGCAATACATCATTATCATCCTAGACTACTTAAGAATCATCAAGTATAAGGGTAAGGGAAGAACAACCTTTCAACAATACCATACTTCACACATTAGTCATAGGAGACTTACTTTCTAAATGAATCAATAATTTATATACATCTTGCATCCATATGTACAAACCCTAGCAATATACCCCTTTTCAAGGTCATGAATCATGTCTCACAATTACACCTAAAGATACTACAATAGGCATGAATAAAACAAGATTCAATAACTAAATTCGCGTAGAAACAATTTATAGTAATCATCTTGCATCAATACACCCATCACAATACTTGAAATTGGGGTCATGGGGGTGTTCATGAGTTCAAGGAGAATTTTACAATGCAAATCACCATTAAACATCAAATCATTCATAATATAATGCAATTAACATAATAAAATTGTTTTTAGGAAGAACCCATGGCTAGAATGAAAACCCTAGTTTTTTAACAAGTTACCAATTTTCAAATCAAGAGTTGAAGGGCTTCATGGAGAAAAGTGTTCCATGAATCAAGGTCCCTATACCTTAATTGATATTATCCCACGAAATTGGAGTTAAAATCTTGGAGTTTGAACCCTAATTTTGAGCTTCTTCTTTGTTGGAGTTTAGAGAGAATATTTTTTGGAGAGAAGTTGGTTGAGTTTGAGTTTATGACTTATGAGAGTTAAAAGTATTGTTTTATACTTAAAAATACTTTAATATATTTAAAACATCTAATAATAACCGTCCCCTACCCTAACTTAATCAATTAGTAATTTACTAAACTACCCCCATATAGGCCGACTTCAGGCAGCCTTCCCAGGCCCCATCCACGAGACCCCAACCACGGGGAGTGGTTTGAACCACGGACCGTGCTGCTCACTCGTGGTTTGGGTTTGAGACTGGCCGTTTAGCCTTGGTCCACGACCCATTCACGAGCCCCCATCTATGGGGCGTGCTGTGGTCTACGGACCGTGCTGTGCACACGTGATTTGGGGCTGAAACTAGGGGATTTTTGGGGACCATTGAGTAGGCGAAGTCTTTACTCACGACTCCCATCTACGGGACGTGAGTCAGTCCACACCTCGTGGTCCCTATTTCGTAGGTGATGCTGTTTTTGACAACTTTTAGAGCAGCCCCTTGGCTCTCATCGGACCCTTGGGGGGTCCTTGTGGGAGCCATGCCTTGACGTTTAGGCACTAGGACCTTAGTACCAAGTTAGGGAAGTTATTTTAAGACTCTAACCTTACACTTTAACTTACTTAGGCTACTATACTACACGTTAGGCTCTAGCTTAGGTCATTAAATATCCGGGGTGTTACACCTTAACAGACGTTGACCTACACTCCATGCCTACGGGGCGTGGATTGATCTACTGGCCGTAGATGGCCATCCGTAGGTCACACATTTAGCAGTTATGGGGACTATTTTTGGGGTCCTCCATCAGAACCCCTTGGCTGATCCTTGGGGGGTCACGTTTAACCCCTAAATCCCTTGCTCTAAGAATGGAAACCGTTTCTTTTGATTTTAATCTTCATACAATACTCCAAAACTCCTACGAAAGAATCTAGAACTCAGTAGTTCAACTAACTAAATTACAGGGTGTTACAATATCCCCCACTTGGGAACATTCGTCCTCAAACGACACTTTAAACACTTCTTAAATTCTAAAATCTAACTTAGCAGCCTATTATGCATGCACTACATCTAGTATGCACACAACCAAGAAGAAACTTCAATTCAAAACTAAACTTTTTCAATGCAACTCAAGGGTGTAGGGACTACTTCTACCAACCCAAAAGTGCATCAATTCTATATCTACTCTTTTTAAAATAAGAACTACCATGTCCTAGCTAAATCATGCTC
>JAJOOO010010739.1:0-14354 GCA_029582685.1 Solanum piurae
AAAGAATGACACATTTCTATTTTAAGTAACAATTTGCCTATAAAATGTCTTTTTTACCCTTAATGAAATGATTTACAACCACACAAATTTCTATCATTCATTTTGGACCACAAATTTTAAAAGTTTTTCCATTTTTCTTAAAGTTTGTGCCAAATCAAAGTACATCATATAAAATGGGACGGAGGGAGTATTAGGTTTGAAGAGAAACATGTCAATGCTAGAGTACTGAGGGAAGTATTAGCAACTTTAGAATTTATAAGATGTTCAAAATTGAATGAGTTTATTTGGATACCAGAGGGCAGAGCTCTCAAAAGATTTCTCATTAAAATTTAAACATTTTCCTGATGCTGCTTAGATAGTATAGCTACATAATTTCAAGTTATATTACTTGATTTTTGACCTGATCTGAATGTTCAAAACCAGTTTTGGGTCATGGTTCTCTCTCACAGCTCTTCAAAACTAGTACTGATTCAAGTAGTTGCAGCCAAATCTCATTCCTTTTAAGTTCTTAACTAAGGATAATAGTTGTTTTTGTTCCTTTTTCTTTTATTTTTTATTTGAAGTAGTATTTTGAGGAAAAGGTAGTCTTATGAATTGTAGAGGTAGAGGGGAGTGCATTTGATGAAATTGAAACCGATTATGATCTCAAACCAGTTCAGATCATGATTCTGTCTTGCTGATTCTCCTCTCTGGTCTTGCATTTGTTGTCTTCATAATTTAAATTTTCTTGAATAAATGATGCAACTGTGGTGCTGGATGAGTTTCTTAATGTGGTTTTTGAAATTTTGCAAGTACTTTCTATTTTTAAATAGCATTTATTCCTTTTTATGTTAATTTGCTTTACATTTCGTTGGCAGTCCCAATACATGGATGGGGTAAGATCTCTTCCTAGACCCTTGGCACTAGCTCCACAAGATGCTGAATCTCCTGTGAAAAAGGAGGGAGATAAAGAAGAAGAGGAAGAGGTGAGCACTTGAGTTTATCTACTTAGTGAGTGAAAGTTTGAATGTGATTCCTGTACCAGAATGATTAGATGCTTGGAAATAATTTAGCCATTGTTGTTTGTCTTGTAATCTAAAGTACATGGGGAATGATTGCTACGGGGCAAGGGGAATTGAAGAGTAAATCATGGTTTATGTTTGTGTAAATCACAATCGGGGCAGGATCTTTTACTTCATTTTTAGATTCCTTATTTGAGGGGGAGGGAGTGGTGAGGTGAGAGGGAAGAAAGTAGGTGTTCTTGGTGCAAGAATGCCACCTAGAATAAATATCTTTGTCAGGGTCCTCACTTGTAGAAGCCCTGAATCAGCAGATGTGAATAGGTTGCATTTGGTATGCCCACTTCACTGCATGACAAATCGTTCTAGTAATTTTTAATTTCAATTTTTCCATCCAATCTTACGTCTCCGCATCAATTCACTCCCATCCAAATCTTTCTTGATTTCTGGTAAGTGTTTTTGTGGTTGCTATCCTACAATCTATCTTTTGAAAGGATATGAATCTATCCTACTGTAAATCACCTTCCTACGTTTGATTCACTCTAGAATCGGGAGTACTGACCATATTTACTCCTTGCTGGTCATTGAACTTACCAGACTGTTATTGATGTCTAGTATAAGATTAATGACTTGTACTATGCCATGATGCACTTTCTAGAACTTTTACTTTACCATCCATCTCATTGTAGGACTGCAGTTTTTCATCTATGTTAATACTGAAAATGGTGAATTTTCCCATCCCTATCAACTTTAAGGTAAAATAAGGTTTTGAACTTTCATATTATGGAAAGGTTTGTATAAATAAAATAAAATTTACCACATTACAAAAGTTTGTACATAATCAAGTGTTATATGTATATGAACATTTTCTTTATTGTTCCAAGTTGAATGCAATATTTTGCTTCTGAGGAGTATTTTTTCCCCAAGTAATCTTTTGATTACTCTCCAATGTTTTGAATTGCCAAGTATGGAAGTATGGTATGTTTCATGTTATGTTGAAGTCCTTGAGTTCCTTTATTGGCTGTTAACTTTCATCAAAGGAATGTCTTCCACCCCTAGAGGATGACCTAGTGGTTAAGGCATGGGCGTAACTGTCTAAAGATCTCAGGTTTGAATTCCAGCTACTAAACGTGGTTTGGACCCATGCCTGAGCTGGATAGGCTTCCCAGTGGATTGGTTGGTGTGCATGATATAATTTTTTTTCATCGAAGGTTGGAAGTTTTCTTTGAATGTGAGCAGCTCAATCAATTAAGGAATGGGTGAGATGTTGGATCCCAAGAGGCTTTATCCATTTATATCTCCTCTCGTGCAGTTTTAAGACTTCAGAAATTCTACTACATTCCACATGAGCTCCATATTAATTTTGTTGCATCTCCCTATTAATTTATTTGTATCTAACATAATATCTATGCTTTAAGGCTAAGCAAGTTCAATTGTTTCAAATGTGATCTGAATTTTTCCTCTCAGCATGACCACAAAGGCATTGATCTCTTTCAAAAAATACTACTTCTGGGTGTTGCTTTAACAATATCTCAAGTTCACTGCTTAGTCATTTCTAATTTTCTGGTCAGCTATAATGTGTTAGGATTCACGTGTCCTTGATTGGAATGTAGTCTGTAGAGATGTACCTACTTGTTCAATGTAGTTGGGTAGTTAGAGATGGCAATTGGTGTTCAATTATAGAATTGAACAAGTAATTCTTTTTGTTTACTTTTGCAGGCTGGGGAATCTGTAGAACATTTATCTCCGAAAGAACTTTTGCAAAGACATGTCAAGCGTGCTAAAAGGATTAGATCACGGTAAAAAAAACTTTCTGGTATTTGGCTTTTTGTTATTTGTTATTAAGGTTATAACTATTTCCTTGTTGATAGAGCTTTTTCTGAACATCCCCCCCCCCAAGGTGGAAATGTCCCATATTACAAAATCTACTTTTTCTTTTGTTGATTAGCTTCACTTTGGTATTTGTTAAGATCAGGGAAAACCAGCAGTTTAATTCTGCAAGGGAATGAGTGCAGCACATATATTAAACCTATTACATGAGTGTAGCAGGATAACAATGCTTTTCTTTTACCCAAAATCCCAAGGTTATTTCACTAGGGACTAGGCCCTTTTGATAAATGGATAAAAAAGATTGACACTTAATCTAAATAGAAAAGGAAAAAAGTAGTAGGCCCATCTCAAATCATGTGGTTAACTCTTCCCCTTTCTGCAACCCTAACTTGAGATGCTAGCAGAATTAGACACCTGAAGAAAGAGATTGAACAACAGAAACCTTGCATTCAATTATTCTGCTGTACAAAATCTATGTGTGGCTGGTGATTGGCCATCTCGATAATGACCTCCTTCAGCCCAGAAATTAGGAGATCTGGCCGACAAACTGATCTGGCCTTCACTTTCCAGCTACAGCTAGATACTGGATCTGATGCTCTGATAATGAACTGTGATGAGATTCATAGCCGTTAGTTTAATCTTCATTATATCCCACAGCCATTCTTCGAGCAGTTGTTTCCTGTCTCTCTTCCTTTCCTTTGTCTCCGGGGTAGGGGATGGGGTATATGTATTTAATGACTAATTGGAAATTGGTTGAGGACTTTTTTACTGGTGAATAAATACAATTGACCCATTGTTCTTGGAAAATCTGCAGATTAAGGGAAGAAAGACTTAGACGCATTGCAAGATACAAAACCAGGCTTGCGCTTCTCCTCCCTCCAATGGTAGAGCAGCAATTCAGAAACGATCCAGCTTCTGGAAACTAAACTATTCAAGATTCACCTACTGGTCCTTAGGCTCTCTCATCTGCACCCTGCTGGTGCGCTCATATTTCATCTTCATATATATCCTCAAGAACTTTGAGGAGTGCTCCGGTTCGATGTTGTTGACGTTGGGGCCAAAATTGTGTAATATGATGCAATTAGCGTCTGTAGAACAGGCGGGCTTTGTAGTGTAATTTAGTGTTGCTTGTTAGCTAGTAGTATTTATTTCATCTGCTATATCATTCAACAGTATCACCTGTGTCGTTATTAGAATAGGAGGTAATGATATAGCTAGGCTAGGAAATAAATCATCAATGTTTCTGAATTATAAATTTAGTAGTTCTGGTAATGTTGGCTGTGTATTTGAACTGAGAATTTTGGGTATCAATTCTTTGGTTTAGCTTGCCTCAACTGCATATAATTTTTTTGAAAAACCAATCAATGTGTTATTATTCTTAGTTGAACTATAGAAGGACGAAAACTGGAAGCGGCTCATCTATCCATCGACACAAAAGATGTTACGTAATTTCTTAATAACTTGCCTAAGTTTTGTTGGCAGAATTACTTGGTTGTGTGCTGATGAGAGAGCACATATTCGGTATGATAATTGAGATGTGTGCAAGTTGATCTGACTATGTAGATAATGAATTTGTGTTGTTGAGAAATAACTAAACTCAGATAGAATAGTCTAGATATATACAATTAAACCTCTTATAGTGATAACATTTGTTTGAAAATTTTATACGTTTAAATCTCAATTAGCTATTTAAAACAAAAATAAAATATGAACGTAAATAAGGCAATTATCAGTAGTCCTTCCAATTTCCTCGGGAAGTTATGTATGATGGATACCATTTAGGTATAAAAAAAAAAATCTTTTTAGATATTCGTACATATAATTTTCTATGTCCATAACATTAATGATGATCATCAATATTTTAATATTTTCTATTAGTTAGGTACTTTTAGAATTTATTTTCTTGGAGAAATAATGAATCCTCTTCCCCTTTTAAGTGGTCCAGCTAATTCTGGCGTGGTGACTATTTTCTCTTATTTATTTTTTATGTAATTATACTAATACTATTTTGCACCTTCCAAGAAGCAACAAATCTTAGTCCCTTTCTATCTTTATTTTTTTTAAGAATAAGTTGCACAATAAGAAGTTGACTTATCCTTGATTTGAGTTATTCATTCTCATTTGGTTCAATTTCAACAAGTAAAGAAAGAAAAAAGAATGTGAAATTGCTATCATGACTGGAAAATACAAAGCCACCACTTTGATGACTATTGCTAAAAAGAAAAAAATGAACTACTAAAAGATAAAGACTACAATATTCAACAAATTCCTTCATCAACAAGGCATGTTTTTTTTTTGTCATTTTGACATGTGAAATCTCCTAAAAGTCTTGTGAATCCAACTTCAACTTTTTCCCTTTTTTCAATAATTATGAGTCACTAATTATAGATTTTTCTTCAACAACCAAAACACAAAGAATCGCGCAAGTATAGGGCGATCAAGTTCAGGTGAATCCAATAAATTTTTGTATAAATATTTAATTATAAGCTCAATAACTAACGAGCTATGAATATATTAGAAAATTTTAAATTCAGATTATGCCTCTAATAATAAGAGGAAGGAGGAAGGAGCTGCTTTTCAACTAAAGGGCCATTTGGATCAAGGGGTTAGATAAGTTATCCTAATTTAAATTTATTTCATATTTGATGGAAGGTATTAGTTAAAATCGATAAAAATGAAAGAAGTTATCTAATTTATAGTCTTTAGTTTTAATTCTACGAAAACAATCCTGAAATATCCCGATTTCAAATCAAACTACTCCTAAATTCTATCAAGAGGTAAAAAAATCAATGACAACAATATGTTTACCTAGCAAACATTTTAATTTGACTTTTAATGAAGTCGTGATAGGGCAACAAATTTTAATTCAAAGATGGTGGTAGAAATGATATCACAAAATCTTACCCAACGTACGCATAACAATTTATAAAAAATCATATCAAAATTCTTGTTGAACTTTTCAATATTTCGTACTCCCAAACTATATATACCGATAATATAATAATATATTTTATTATTGTTCTTACTTTAGTAGGTTATATTCCTTATTTCTCATGGTACTAATTCCTTTTAATTTATTATGAACGATCATATACAATTATTTTTCAGGTAATCTAATAATTTTTTTTTTATATCGTCGGTATAAAAAAGAAACTTAGGAAAATAATGTTGTAATCATAGTATAATGATCTCAATCTAACCACTCCCACAAAATCTTTGACATTGTTGGCAACCAAATTTTGTTTAAAAAGTATTTGATTGTTGGGTGGCTGCAGACAAACAAAGTTCTTACCTTAAATCATTAATTTCTCATGTAATTCAACGGATTATTATAATAATTTGAGGTTTGAATTATGTCTCATTGGTCAAATAAATTTTCAACGTCTAAGAAATTTATTTTCTCCTCAAATCATTACCAATTGCGTGTAGAAAGTGTCACCACCCCATTAATTAATTAATCATTTGATATGTGTCTGTGTTTAGAGAAAGAAAAATAGAAAATGTTATTAATAAGTTGTTTTTAAAATAAAATTGTACGATTTGGATGGTTAGAATAATTCCAATCATAGCTAGAATTTTTTTTATTTAATTTGTGTCCATATTTACTGAAAATACCTATCATATTTATTAAAAACAGTATCGATGTTTACCAATTTTATATTAATTTGTACAACATAATAATTAATACAACACCGGCAATCTCAATATGGCAACTCATGCAGGCCCAGATAACTTGATATGTCTCACTCTTTTGTAGATATATTTATTTTTAAAAAAAGTGGAAAAAATTGTAAATAATGAAATGTGGTGGAGAATTTTCTTTATGTTTTTTTTAGTAATTGGAATGTTTGGTAGTATGACTATTATTTAAGTTTATTAGGTATAGCTCAACTAATTTGATATATATTAAGGGCGTGTTCCGTATGATTGTTTAAAATACTTTTTCGAAAATAAATTACTTAAGAATATAAAAAATGACTTTCATAATAGAATTATGGGAAATCAGTTTCATAAGTAGTATTTCAATTTTTATATTGATTGTGTCCTCCTAATTAAGTCCCACCCTTCGACATACCAAGTTCATCTCCACCTCAACCTCGTAGACCCATCCCCACCACCCTTTATCTCCTACCTCATTTTTCATAATATGTCTAAATTATATAAAAATATTTTTAGAATATTAAGTTTATTTACTTACATATCAAACACAAGAAAATTAAAATTAATAAATCATTTATTTTTCGTGAAAACATTTTCAATCGTACCAAACACATCCTAGCTATAAGATAATATCAAATCTCGCATATCATACTTGTCAAATCAATTTGATTTTAATCATTTCTAGACTTGGATGGTGGAATAAGTTATCCCAAATATGTTAACCAAACAAGACATTTAAATTTTATCTCAGGATTATTTTTTTATCACAAGACTATTTATGCTTATCCCTCATACCAAACGAGCCCGAATACTAGTTAGTCACGAGGCAACTAAATATGACTTTTAGAAAAAATAGAAAAAGTATTGACGCTGATTTACTAGATACAATGAATATAGGATAACCTCAAATCATAATTTTCAGGAAGTCAAATATAATATATCGATCATTTTCAAATATATTTTATAACTTAAGTTACGCCCCTCTGTTTAAAAAGAATAAATAAATTTTCTTTTTAATATGTTTCAAAAAGAATGAGCCTTTTCCTTTTTTGACAACACTTTAACTTCAAATTTTCACGTGGAATGTTAAAGGCCACAAAATTAAAGGACATTTTGGTACATTTGACATAACTTTAATTTAGAAACACAAAATTAAAAAGCTTTCTTTCTTTTCTTAAACTCCGTTTCAAGTCAAACTAGGTCTTCTTCTTTTTTAAACGGAGAGAGGAATAAGCATTCCTCCGATTTTTAGGGCAAAGTATACCATCTTTGGATCAATTTGTTATGACCAAAAATGTTATTCGGAAAATAAATAAAAAGTTATTTTCTGTTGTTTGGACTTTGGTCCATAAGAATGCTTTTAACTAAAAGAGGAAAATGAAGATATTATTAATATTATCTTTAATGGAGTACTACTAAAAAGGTTCGCCAAATATTATCCAACCAAATGGTAATATTATAAAATAAAAAAAAATTAGTTACTAAATACTTGAAAACTAAGAAAACTAATTTCTTAAGGTGTTAAAATAAAGTAAAACCTTTTTTTTTTTGGAGGATGTTGATCTAATAATATGTTATGTGTGTATATGTCATACAAAACAAAACAATATTTTCAATTGTGCAACCTAAGGTTTATCCAAAACTCAAGGCTGCAATTGCTTTCATGAATTTTCTACCAAAAAGGTGATGATAAGATGATATAAAGTTTATCATCAATATAAAAAATTAACTTTGTATATATTATGCTACTTTAAGTATTGCTTTTGCTAGTATTTTTTTTCCCACTTTCCCCCGATGATGTGGGCAAAGATTTGTCGTATGTAAAGATTGAAGTATTATTATTTCTTGCTTAAAAAAACATTTTCCTTTTACTAATTCATTGAAAACAACCCCTTCTTGATTTAAAATTATATTATTCTCCACCTAAGTTTCAAATATTTCGAGTTGCAAACAAATACACGTTTTAAGTATCCTTAGTGTGACTATTATGACTACTATACATATAAAAAAATTAAAATTTATAGTCGTCATTCTTTGAATATTCAGAATAAATTCACTTACATGTAATAATTTGCAAAATCACATTAAAAATACAAATCACACTCGATAAATTGGTACAATAAACTTGATTAAGAAAGCATTGATAAAGAAAATCAATCCTTTGATGTCCTTTATGAAATGCTTGTTGAACCAATTCAAAAAAAATTAGTTGTTGACAATGTCAATATTTTAAAAAAAATTGAATTTTCTTTACATTGATTGACAAGGTAAATTGGAGACATCTAAAACTCAATGGAGTCTTACTAGGAAATCTCTTGCACCAAATTGGAAAAAAAAAAAAAAAAATTAGGTAAGAAAAGGATAAGTATGACCAAGTTTTAATGGACCCAATTAAAATCTTTTGAATATTACTAAAAAGTTAGTAATGGAAAAAGAAGTCATCTGCAGAAAGATTTTTCTTGATTTGATTAATAATAATCCTTGTCATTATTATTGTCTCCTTATAAGCTTGGTAAGAAAAGGACTACTCAATAAAGCAACAAAAAATAAAATATTTTTTTTAAAAAAAGAATGTGTAAGTGTATCTATTAGTTTGAATATGGTTAGGCAATGAGTGAGATAGACAAAACAAAGGTAACACAAATCATTGGATGACATATATAATACTATAGGAGTTGAACTTTCTATTTAGGTGATTAGGTCATGTCATTGTCCCTTTTTGGCCACATATTATTACTATTATTTATAATTATGTGTTAATTAAAGGATTAATTTGTGGGTTGGAGAGTATATGGTCATGGTCGGTCACTTATTATACATTATTAATCATTAAACTTGATTTTGTCATCTCGCACTTTTTGTGTGTGTGTGTGTTTAAATTCTATGAACAAATAATGTAAAAAATATTTATGCCATTAAGTTTTTGAAAATAATATAGTATAATGACACTGATGTTTTGATGTATTAGGGATTAATTAAATTATGTGTATTATTTGTCTCCATTGAATTGTTCTCTTAATTGGTACAACAACAAAGATGGTGATTTGATGATTAATTTGAACTTTGAAGTAAACTTGCTAATGCCACGTATTGTTTAATTTGTATAGTGTTGTTAGATTAAATATAATATTTAATAACTATTTTAGGTAACAATGAAATATTAAATTTTGTGTAACACTTGATTTGGTGTGACCGCATTTTTATTTTATTTTTACTTATTATTTGATAATCTTATTTTTTATTATTTACCTTCTTTTTTTTACATAGTTCTACTTTACACCCTATTTTTCTGAATTAATTTTACTCAACTTATGATAATTCATTTGGAAAGTTACTTTTCTTTATTTACTACCCAAAATTTACTCAACCATTTAAAGTAAATTTTACATTTAAGGATTATAATATGTTGCCCATTTTAATTATTTTATCGACCCACCTTAAAAAAAAAAAGAATCAATCGACCCACCTTAATTGGACCACCAGCTAAAACAAAATTGCCTTGGGTATGCATTGCATGTTAATTATCTATGATTAAATGTCAATTATAATCGATTTTTATTGGTATATATATATATATATATATCCTTTTTATTATTAATTAACATTTTCTATAACGTCTAATAATGTTTCTTAAGGGAAGAATTGTTGTTTTTTATACTCTACTAAATAAAAAATAGTTGTTGTTTGTTCCCCAAAATTTTGTTTGTTTAATTAATGAGTATTTGACCGAATAGACGAAGAAAATATCTTTTAACATTATATAGATTTATCCTCCAAATAGTTCATATGTTATTAAGATAAAAAAATTCTTCATCTAATGAAATATAATATTCATTAAAATAATATAATATTAAGTAAAATAATTATGTAACAACCATTCAAACAGAGTATAATTGGGTAGTACAATTATCTTTTCATTTCTAATTAAATTAGGAGGCCTACATAGATGGCAAGAAGTATATGCCTCAAATTCATTGGCATTTTTGGTAGTTAAACACGTTGGTTAGTTGGTTCTCCTCGTATAAAGTCTTAACATCTAAAATATGGAATATGTGAATTTGAAGTCTCTTTGTAAATATATTTTAAAAAAATTAATAAATAATGATATTTATAGGCATTGTGCTATAAGAAAATTAAATAATGCACTTAATTAAATATTAAGTTAACTGTCTAGAAGATTAAAAATCAATTCTCAACTATATAAAAAATAAGTATTCACATGTTTGAACACAATTATTAAGTCTGAAAATATTGGTGTATTGTGGAGGGGGTGGGGACCAAAAACATAGAATTCTATTTGTTAGAAATCAAATATAATTAGTCAAACATTATAATGAGGAACATTGAAACTATTTATATTAAAGTGGTTAAAATGGTAAATTTCTGAATTTGCACTTAGTTCAAAATTAACTTAGCTGAACCAGTAATTAAAATTAGTTGAGGCAATGAATTTTGAAAAAATGGAATGCAATAAATAGAAATGCAGAGTGAAGAGAGAAGTGGGGTAGTGTTAAATATGGCAAAGGAAAATGAAAGCGACGATTCTATATTTAACAGACGCAACATAATTATGAGGTTGACCGTACATAATGATAAGGAAGAGAACAATAAGGGGTCGTCTGGTACGAAGATCAATAATGTAGAAATTATCGGATTAGTAATGCAGAGATTAATAATGCATGGATTGGTAATTCATAAATTAGTAGTATAAAGATTATTTATATCAAGCGTTTAATTCATTGCTTCTCAACTAATTTTGTGTGTGGTTTAAAACTCTACAAAAAAAAATCTTTCCAATTATAACCTTGAGTTATTATGAAACTTTCTATTTCATGTAATTGGGTCAATATAGATAACTGGCAGACAATATTAAAATTGAGTTTTATTGTCATGTTCACTATTTTCTCACTTAAATTATTTGAGGGTAAATAATTTTCATATTAATAAATTGGAGTTCATATCTCAAAAGGTCACACAAATATAATAATTTATAGCAAAAAATTATTAAATTTTGTTTTGTATCAATAAATAAATAAAAACACTCTTTATCATAAAATAAAATAAAAATAGCAAAATAAATTAAACTATTTTTATACTCGAGATTTTAAAAAAAAGTTATTTTGAAAATTGATTAGATTCTTATGGGGAAACGATCATCATCATGTAAAATTAAATTATTTGGTCTAATTTGAACAATTTTTATTTTTATTTTTTTGGGTGAAATAATTTCTTAACTAATATATTAAACTGTTATCTGACAGAAAAATTCATTTAAAAGCAAGTGAAAACTCAATTTTAATGCATTACTTAACTTGTATTCTGGTCTCTTTCATGAATGGACTTCAATCTTATATACTTATTTTGATTGAAGGTTAATTCATAATTTCTGCGGACGCTATAAAGATAATAATCTATTTTTAGGCAATACAAACATATATATATATATAGGCTCTTGTTCTAGACTACTTGTGTAACGCTTCAATAGAATTTTGTAAAGGGGCAATATTTGACTTATGAATTGTTCTCAATTTCATACATCAACATTAGCATATTAGTCGGATTATAATATTTTATATAAATAATAAATAAATTTAAGCTCTGACTCTTTGGCTTCGCAGTCAATCTACTGCTAGGCCTTACTGTCAAGGGATCTGATCTGACTACAGACAATCACGCTCTTATTTTTTATTCTATATAATCTAAATCTAAAAAGAAAAAAACTCATCATTTTGTGATGGGTGTTATGTATAAGGTTTGGAAATGAATTAACCACCATATGACTAATCGATAATTACTAGCGATTTCAACTTCATGCAAGTGAGTTGTAGCTTGAAATCGGAACGATTCGAGTAGATTTTCTTTCTTTTTTCAAGTCAAACTAATATTACTACTTTATTTATCCCCCTAAATGGACCACTAAATTCATTTATATATTGAAATATAAAAAATAACTTATAAGATACTCCCTTCGTTTTAAAAAGAGTGATCTGGTTTGACTTGGCACGAAGTTTTAGAAAATATAGAAGACATTTGAATCTTGTGGTCCTAAATTAAAGTTATATTAAATGTACTAAATTGTCCTTCAATCTTGTGACTTTAAATATGTCACGTGACAAGCTGAAATTAAAATATTACCAGAAAGAAAAAGAGATAATTCTTTTTGAAACAAACTAAAAAAGAAAGAAGATTATTCTTTTTTATTCTTCTTTTTTAAACAAATGGAGTAATAATTTAAGAAAAGGGACAAAAGAGAACACAATCATGTTTGATGAGAGGTGATATGTCAATCAATCATTAAGGATCTCAGTAAGCAGATAACAAAAAAAAACTCAAATTTCAATTCAAAATTTCTTCACTCATAATAGATAAGTTTTCTTTTGATTATATTTTGCGCGATATAAATTTAAATTAATAAAAATATTATTTTTACAAAAAAAAAAAGAGAAGGTCACGTGGCGATGGTGAAGGTGGAAATGATTCATAATTGATATAATGTGTATTGTACTTGGGTGGTGTGTACTCATAATTGGGTGGTCATAAAGGGTACCTAACTTTAGCAGACACTTTGATAAATATTGCCATCTTTGTCCCCCCTATTTTATTTTTCTTCCCCCACGCGTCCCTCATAATAATAATAATATTTGCTATTCAATCAATGTGTTGTTTGAATGGAAAGAAATCATTAAAAAGGGCAACAAATAACAACAGACATATGATAGTCCCCCATGCCAAAATACTCCCAAAGCATGCCTTGAACCAAGGGACAAATATATGCCTCTCATCATCAACCTATCAAAATAATAAATTCAACTTGTACCTTCTTTCATTTTCAACCAAAAATCGGAGCGCACAATGTAAATTTCACTTTGTACAAAGATTAAATGAGTCTCGTATGAATAATTTGATCACCGAAGGATTAATTCAAACTTGCGTTTATTGACTTTGTATATCTATACTTATCTATTGTACATATAACATAAAAAGGAAAATTTGTCAAATTTACTATTAATGTAATAATAAAATGAAACAGAAATAAATTGCAATTTTAAACAGATAATTAATAATGTTATGGTGTTTTTTCATACACTCGCAATGAATTTTTACTTGAGCTTTTACAAAATAAAAAAGTTCATGGAATTCGAGCATTTTCAATAACATCATAAATTAGAGAATAGATAAAAAACAAGAGATCAGTAAAAACCAAAAAAGGATTCTGTGCTATTTTTTTTCATAATATAAATAAAAAGGAAATTCTTCTAAACCTAGTACAACTACAAACCTTTTTCTCATACTTTTTACTTTTTCTTTTTTCACATGTAAATGAACCAAAATATTCTCAATATGTTGAGAGAAAAAAACCAATCAATAATAATCCCAAAAGACACGAAACAAATAAAAAAAAACCCATCCTACCAAAATCTGAGGCAGAAAAAACCAAACCAATGATTAGTATATTTACATCAGAGAAAATTAAAATTCACATTTTTTTTCATGAAGCAGCTGATTGGTGGGAATGATTTGGATTATTATTAGTAGTAGTAAATGGGAAAAATCTTGGTCTAGAATTAAGAAATGGAATTGCTTTAGGAATTGAGTCACTCGTAGTGGTGGTGGTTCCAGGGGCGGTGATAGGAGGAGCCGTGGCGGCGGAGGTGGTGGAAGCCACCCTTTCACAAGAAGGACACATAGTTAGTGTGGTGGCTGGAAGTTGCATGTAAAATGGATTAGAAGTCTTTAAAGCTCTCAATTCTTGAAGTTCTTTGTGTAGTCTTCTGTTTTCATCAGTTAATGTCTCACAACATCTTTTTAAGTACTCACAATCCACTTCTGTTTGTTTCAATTTTGTCCTGCAAGAAAAATAAAATA
>JAJOOO010010740.1:0-12696 GCA_029582685.1 Solanum piurae
ATAGGAAATATGAAAAATATATAAAATTAAAGCCAAAAATTCATAAATAAATATAGTAACATTAAAATCAACAATTTCGACAATTGTTTTTTTGGTAAATCCCAAAAATGAGTAATTAATTAATAAAACTTAGGAAAAAGATGAAATAAATATAAAATTCACGCCAAAAATTCATAAATAAATATAGTAACCTAAAATTCAACAATTTCATAAATTTTTTTAATTGTAATTTTTTTCGGTAAATCCCGAAAATGAGTAATTAATTAATAAGTAATAGGAAAAATATTTAAAAAATATAAATTTTATGCCAAAAATTAAAAAATAAATAGAGTAACCTTAAATTCAACAATTTCATAAATTAATAATAATTTATTTTTTGGGTAAATTCTGAAAATGTGTAATTAATTCATAAAAAATAGGAATAATATGAAAAAAATATAAAATTAACGCAAAAAATTCACTAATAAATATAGTAACCTTAAATTCAAGAATTTCATCAGTTTTAATTTATAAAATGTGATGTAAGAAATATAAAAACTATAAAAATAAATTAAATAAAATGAATAAAAGTCTTAAAAACATGAAAATACTCGTAAACACTTCTAAACAAGTGAAACTAATGATAGAGTACATATTTGTAAAAATAAAAGATGTTTCAATATCGGACAAACCATAAAAGTAATGAAGATTCGTACGAATGCACCATGTGAGGCGAAAACGTTGAGAATAGATGATGGTAAATAGATGAATATGTTGTTATGCATGAAGGGCGTTTCACACTCTTTTGATTTTTGTAGGGCATGGACATCCACATGTTTTTGACTAGACCTCGACCAATGTCGCCGGGTGCGACGTCGCTCGTCTAACAAGTGCAAGCCACGGATGATGCGGGCAGGCCATGTCCGACGTCGGTTGATCGAAGTGTGTAGGCCACGGACGATGCGGCCAGGCCACGTCCATCATCGGTAGGCCTATATGTGCAAGCTATGGACAATGATGGAAAGCCACATCGGACGTCGACTGACTGATGTGTGCAGGCCACGAATGATATTAGCAGCCCACGTCCGATGTCGGCTGACCATTATATTCAGGCCAAAGGTGATGCGGGCAGGCCATGTCCGATGTTGGTTGACCATTGTGTGCAGGCCAAGGGCGATGCGGGCAGGCCACGCCTGACGATGGTTGAGTGATGTGTACAGGCCACGGCCGATGCAGACAGTCCACGACCAACGTCGGCTGAGTGATGTGCACATGCCACAACCGATATAGGCAGTCCATGAGCAATCCCGCCTGTCGTTGGCCAATGTCTCTTGCCTGAAGTGCACAGTCCACGTCAGATGCATGTAGGCCTTGGCTGATCCTGCCTGCCATTGGCCGATGCCAATGTCGCCTAATCGATGCGCACACACCACGGTTGATGCTTGCAGGTCTTGGATGATGCAACTTGTCGTTGGCCGACATCGCTTGCCCGATGCGCATATGCCAAGTTAGATGTGTGAAGGCCTTGGCTGATGCTGTCTATCATAGGCCTGTCGCCTAGCCGATGCACACACGCCATGACTTATGCCTACAGGTCTTGGATGATGTTGTATATCGTTGGCCGACGTCGCTTGCCCGTTCAGCACATGCTACGTCAGGTGCGTGCAGGTCTTGGCTGATACTGCCTGTTGTTGGCTGACATCGCTTGGCCGATGCGCGCAGGCCACGGCCGATGTCGCCCAGCCGATGCGCACACGCCACGGTTGATGTGTGCAACCCTTGGTTGATGTTGCCTGCCGTTGGCCGTCGTCGCTTGCCCGCTATGCACATGCCACATCATATGCGTGCAGGCATTGGCTGATGTTGCCTGCCGTCGGCACACGTCGCCTGACCGATGAGCGCAGACCACGACCAATGTCGCCAAGCCGATACGCGCACGCAACGTCTAATGTGTGTAGGCCTTGGATGATGCTTTTGATTCCGTGACCCAAATTCTGACTTAGTGGAGTGTGTATCATTTTTCAGAGAATCATAATGAACATGTACAACCCAAATATGCACTTTCTAAGGTACAAACACACATTAGCTTCCACAAATAACTTTTCTATATATAAAAAAATTGTTTTCAACAATTTTTTAAACTTTTTTTTTTTTTTGATAAATCCCGAAATGAGTAATTAATTACTAAAAAATATCAAAAATATCAAAAAACTGTATAAAATTAACTCCAAAAAGTCACAAATAAATATAGTTACCTTAAATTTAACAATTTCATAAAAAATATTAAAAATTAATTTTTTTTCATCAAATCTGTAAAATGAGTAATTAATTAATAAAATATAGGAAAAATATGAAAAAATAAAATAAAATTAATGCCAAAAATTCACAAATAAATATTGTAACCTTAAATTCAACAATTACATAAAAAAAATATTATTTTTTCAGTAGATCCAAAAAATGAGTAATTAATTAATAAAAAATAGAGAAAATATGAAAAAATATAAAATTAACGCCAAAATTCACAAATAAATATAGTAACCTTAAATTCAACAATTTCATAAAAAAAAATTAATTTTTATATTTTTGGTAAATCCGAAAATTGAGTATATAATTAATAAAAAATAGGAAATATGAAAAATATATAAAATTAACGCCAAAAATTCATAAATAAATATAGTAACATTAAAATCAACAATTTCGACAATTGTTTTTTTGGTAAATCACGAAAATGAGTAATTAATTAATAAAACTTAGGAAAAATATGAAAAAAATATAATATTAATGCCAAAAATTCATAAATAAATATAGTAACCTAAAATTCAATAATTTCATAATTTTTTTAATTTGAATTTTTTTCGGTAAATCCCAAAAATGAGTAATTAATTAATAAGTAATAGGAAAATTATGAAAAAACTATAAATTTTACGCCAAAAATTAACAAATAAACAGAGTAACCTTAACTTCAACAATTTCATAAAATAATAATAATTTATTTTTTGGGTAAATCCTGAAAATGTGTAATTAATTAATAAAAAATAGGAATAATATGAAAAAAATATAAAATTAACGCCAAAAATTCACTAATAAATATAGTAACCTTAAATTCAAAAATTTCATCAGTTTTAATTTATAAAATGTGGTGTAAGAAATACAAAAACTGTAAAAATAAATTAAATAAAATGAATAAAAGTCTTAAAAACATGAAAATACTCGTAAACACTTCTAAACAAGTGAAACTAATGATAGAGTACATATTTGTACAAATAAAAGATGTTTCAATATCGGACAAATCGTAAAAGTAATGAAGATTGGTACGAATGAACCACGTGAGGCGAAGATGTTGAGAATAGATGATGGTAAATAGATGAATATGTTGTTATGCATGAAGGGTGTTTCACACTCTTTTGATTTTTGTAGGGCATGGACATCCACATGTTGTCGACTAGACCTCGACCGATGTCGCCGCGTGCGACGTCGCTCGTCTAACAAGTGCAAGCCACGGATGATGCGGGCAGGCCATGTCTGACGTCGGTTAATCAAAGTGTGCATGCCACAGACGATGCGGCCAGGCCACGTCCATCATCGGTAGGCCGATATGTGCAAGCTATGGACGATGATGGAAAGCAACATCGAACGTCGACTGACTGATATGTGCAGGCCACGGATGATATTGGCAGCCCACGTCCGATGTCAGCTGACAGTTGTGTGCAGGCCAAAGGTGATGCGGGCAGGCCATGTCCGATGTTGGCTGACCATTGTGTGCAGGCCAAGGGCGATGCGGGCAGGCCACACCCGACGATGGTTGAGTGATGTGTACAGGCCACGGCCGATGCAGGCAGTCCATGACCGACATAGGCTGAGTGATGTGCACAGGCCACGACCGATAAGGGCAGTCCACGACCAATGCCGCCTGCCGTTGGCCAATGTCTCTTGCCTGAAGCGCACATGCCACGTCACATGCATGTAGGCCTTGGTTTATGGTGCCTACCATTGGCCTATGCCAATGTTGCCTAATCGATGCGCACACACCACGGTTGATGCTTGCAGGTCTTGGCTGATGCAGCTTGTCGTTGGACGACGTCGCTTGCCCGATGCGCATATGCCAAGTTAGATCTCTGAAGGCCGTGGATGATGTTGTCTATTGTAGGCCGACGTCGCCTGGCCGATGCGCGTAGGCCACGGCCGATGTCTCCCACCCGATGCGCACATGCCACAGTTGATGCGTGCAGTCCTTGGTTGATGATGTCTGCCATTGGCCGATGTCCCTTGCCCAAAACGCACATACCATGTCAGATGTGTGCAGGCCTTGGCTGATGCTGTCTGCCGTTGGCCGATGTCGCCTGGCCGATTTGCAAAGCCCACGGCCGATGTCGCCCAGCTGATGCGCACACGCCACAACTAATGCTTACAGGCTTTGGATGATGTTGTTTGCCGTTTGCCAACGTCGCTTGCCCAATGTGCACATGCCACACCAGATGTGTGCAGGCCTTGGTTGATGATGCCTGCAGTTGGCCGACATCTCCTGGTCGATGCGTGCAGGCCACGGTCGATGTCGCCCAGCCGATGCGTACACCCCACGGTCGATGTGTGCAGTCCTTGGTTGATGTTGCCTGCCATTGGCTGACATCGCTTGCCGATATGCCCATGCCACATTAGATGCGTGCAGGTATTAGCTGATGTTGCCTGCCGTTGACCGACGTCGCCTAGCCGATGCGTGCAGGCCACGACCGATGTCGCCCAGCCGATGCGTACACGCCACGACTAATGTATGCAGGCCTTGGCTGATGCTGCCTACCATTGGCTGAATTCGCTTGCCCGATGCGCATATGCCAAGTCAGATACAAGCGGGCCTTGTCTTATGTTGCCTGTCGTTGGCTGACGTCGCATGGCGATGCGTGCAGGCCACGGCTGATATGGCACATCCTATGCGCACACGCCATGGCTGATGCGTGCAGACCTTAGCAGATGCTGACTGTCGATGACTGATGTCACCTGGCCGATGCGCGTAGGCCACGACCGATGTCATCCAGCCGATGTGATGCGCATACGCCACAACGATGTCACCCAGCCGATGCGCACACGCCACGACTAATGTGTGCATGCCTTGGGTGATGCTGCCTACTGTGGGCTGACGTCCCTTGTCCGATGCGTATATGCCAGGTCAGATGCGCATATGCCTTGGCTGATGTTGCATGCCATTGACCGACGTCGCCTGGCTGATGCGCACAAGCCACGACCGATGTTGCCCAGCTGATGCGTGCAGGCCTTGGTTGATGTTGTCTGTCATTGGCCGACTTCGCTTGCTCAATGCGCACATGCCACGTCTGATGCATGCAGGCCTTGGATGATGCTGTCTGCCGTTTGTCGACGTCGCTTGGACGATGCGCAGGCTACGTTCAATATCTCCCAGCCGATGCGCACACGCCACAACTGATGCGTGCAGGAATAAGCTGATGTTGCCTGTCGTTGGCTGACGTCGCTTGACCGATGCACACATGCCACGTCAGATGCGTGCAGGCGTTGGCTAATGCTGCCAGCCATTGGCCGACGTTAGCCGGCAGATACGCGCAGGCCATGACCAATGTCACCCAATCGATGCGCACACGCCACGGCTGATGTTTCCTTCTGTTGGTCGATTTTGCTTATCCACTGCGCACATGCCGCATCATATGCATGCAGTCCTTGGCTTATGCTGCTTGCCGTTGGCCGATGTTGCTTGGCCGATACGCACATGCCACGGCTGATGCGCACACGCCCTGGCAGATGCGTTTAATCATTGCCAAATGTTGCCTGCTGTTGGCCGACGTCGCTTTCCCGATGCGCACATGCCACATCAGATGCGTGCAGACCTAGTTTGATGGTGCCAGTCGTTGGCCGACGTCACCTGGACGATGCAAGAAAGCCACGACCAATGTTGCCCAGCCGATACGTACACGCCACACGCCACGACTGATTCCTGCAGGCCTTGGCAAAAGCTGTCTGCCGTTGACCGATGTCGATTGCCCGATGCGGGCATGCCACGTCATATGCATGCAGACTTTGGCTGATACTGCCTGCCATTGGCCGACGTTATCTGGCCGATAAGCGCAAGCCAGGGCTGAGGTAACCCAGTCGATGCGCACACGCCACGACTGATGTTGCCTGCTGTTGGCCGACGTTGCTTCTCCAATGCACACATGCCACATCACATGCATGCATTCCTTTGATGATGCTACCTGTCGTTGTCCGATGTTGTTTGGCCGATGCGCACACGCCACGGCTGATGCGTGCAGTCATTGGCTAATGTTGTCTGCCGTTGGCCGACATCGCTTGCCCGATGCGCACATGCCACGTTAGATACGTGCAGGCCTAGAATGATGGTTCCTGTGATTGGCCGACGTAGCCTGGACTCTGTGAGCAGGCCACGGCCGATGTCGCCCAGCCGATAAGCACACGCCACAGCTGATGCGTGTAGGCCTTGGCTGATATTGCTTGCCATTGGCCGGCTTTGCTTGGTCGATGCGCACGTGCCACGTCATATTCATGCAGGATTTCGCTAATGTTGCCTGTCGTTGGCCGACGTTGCCTGGCATATGAGTGCAGGCCACGAAGGATGACGCCAAATCAATGCGCATACGCCACAGCTGATGCGTGCAGTCCTTGGCAAATGTTGTCTGCCGTTGACCGATGTCGCTTGCCCGATGCGCGCATGCCACGTCATATGCATGCAGGCTTTGGCTGATACTGCCTGCCATTGGCCGACGTTATCTAGCCGATAAGCGCAGGCCACGGCCGAGGTAACCCAGTCGATGCGCACACGCCACAGTTGATGTGTGCAGGCCTTGGCTGATGTTGCCTGCCATTGGCCGACGTCGCTTTCCCAATGCGCACATACCACGTCATATGCGTGCAGGCCTTGGATGATACTGACTTCCATTAGCCGACGTTGCCTGGCCGATGCGTGCATGCCACGGCTGATGTCGCCCAGCCAATGCGCACACGCCACGAATGATGCGTGCAAGTCTTGGCTGATGCTGCCTGCCATTGGCCGACGTCGCTTTCCCGATACGCACGTGCCACATCACATGCGTGCAGGCGTTGGCTGATGCTTTCTATAATTGGCCGACGCTACCCGACCGATGCGCGCAGGCCACGAACGATGTCGCCTAGCCGATGCTCACACGCCACGGCTGATGCATGCAGTTCTTTGGTGACGGTGCCTTCTGTTGGCCAACGTCGCTTGCCTGATGCGCACATGCCACATCAGATGTGTGCAGGCCTTGGTTGATGCTTCCTGCCGTTGATCGACGTCGCTAGGCTGATGCGTGCAGGCCACAGCCGATGCGCGCAGGCCACAGCCGATACGCACAAAGCACGACTGATGCGTACTATCCTTTGCTGATGTTGCCTGCCGTTGGCCAACGTCACTTGCCCGATGCGCACATGCCACATCAGATGCGTGCAGGCCTTGGCTGATGCTGACTGTCGTTGGCCGATGCACACAATTCATTGCTGATGTCGCCCATTCGATCCGCACACACCACGGCTAATGCGTGCAAGCCTTGGCTGACGCTGCCTGTCATTGGCCGATGTTTCCTGGCTGATGCGCGCATGCCACAACCGAAGTCGCTTGGCCGTTGTGCGCAGGGCACGATCGATGTCACCTGGCCGATGCGCGTAGGCCACAGCTGATGCGTGCAGGCTTTGGCTGATGCCGCTTGCCATTGGCCGACGTCGCTTGCCCGATGCCCACATGCCATGTCTGATGCGTGGCCCACTTGGAGTTCTTGATTTCTTGGCCTAGATTCTGACTTAGAGGAGTAGTTATTATTTTTCCATAGAATCATAATGAACATGTACAATCCAAATATGCACGTTCAAAGGTACAAACAAACATTTGTTTCCACAAATAACTTATATATATATATAAAAATAGTTTTTGACAAATTTTTAATTTTTTTTATTTTCGATAACTCCCGAAATAAGTAATTACTTAATAAAAATAGAAATAATATGAAAGAAATATAAAATTAAAGCCAAAAATCACCAATAAATATAGTAACCTTAAATTCAACAATTTCATAATAAAAATAATTTTTATTTTTTTTCGGTAAATCCCGAAAATAAGTAATTCTTTAATAAAAAATAGGAAAAGTATGAAATAAATATAAATTTAACGCAACAAATTCACAAATAAATATAGTAACCTTAAATTAAACAATTTCATAAAAAAATTAATTTTTATTCTTTTCGATAAATCTCGAAAATGAGTAATTAATTAATAAAAAATAGGAAAAATATGAAAATAATATAAAAGTAACGCCAAAAATTCACAAACAAATATAGTAACCTTAAATTCAACATTTTCAACAATTTATTTTTGTTTTTATTTTTTTTGGTAAATCTCGAAAATGAGTAATTAATTAATAAAATGTGATGTAAAAAATAAATATAGTAACCTTAAATTTAACAATTTCAAAAAATTTAATTTTTAAAATGTGATGTAAAAAATAAAAAACCATAAAAATAAATTTAAAATCTGAATAAAATAAAATAAAATATGATAATGCTCGAAAACACTTCTAAACATGTGAAACTAATGATATAGTACATATTTGTACAAATAAAAGATGTTGCAATATCGTACAAACCATAAAAGTAATGAAAATTGGTACAGATGAACCACGTGAGGCGGAACCGTTGAGAATAGATAATGGAAAATAGATGAATATATTGTTATGTGGGAAGGGTGTTTCACACTCTTTTGATTTTTGTAGGGAATGGACATCCGCATGTTGTCGACTAGATCTCGACCAATGTCGCCGCGTGCGACATTGCTCGTCTAACAAGTGCAAGCCATGGATGATGCGGCCAGGACACGACCGACATCGATAAACCGATATGTGCAGGCTACGGACGATGCTGGAAGGCCACGTCAGACATCGGCTGACCGATGTATGCAGGCCAAGGATGATAGTGGCAGCCCACGTCAGAAGTTGGCTGACCGTTGTGTGCAGGCCAAAGGCAATGTGGGCAGGCCATGTCCGACGTCGGCTGACCGTTGTGTGGAGGTCATGGGATATGCGGGCAGTCCACTCCCGATGACAGCATAGCGACGTGCACAGGCCACGGGTGATACGGGCAGTCCACGACCGACATTATCTAAGCGATGTTCACAGGCCATTATTGATGCAGGCATTCCACGACCAATGCCACTTGTCGTTGGCCGTCGTCGCTTGCCCGAAGCGCACAGGTCAAGTTAGATGCGTGTAGGCCTTGGCTGATGTTGCATGCCATTGGCCGAGGCCGATGTCGCCCAGCTGATATGCACACTCCACGACTTGCTTGATGTGCACATGCCTCGTTAGATGAGTGCAGGCCTTGGCTGATGCTGCCTACCGTTGGCCGACTTCGCTTTCTTGATGCACACATGCCACATCATATGCGTGCAGACCTTGGCTGATGCTACATGTCATTGGCCGATGTCACCTAGCTGATGCGCGCAAGCCACAACCGATGTTTCCCAGCCGATGCACCCACACCACGGCTGATGCGTGCAGGCTTTGGCTCATGCAGCTTGTCATTGGCCGATGTCGCTTGCCCGATACCCACATGACACGTCAGATGTGTGCAGGCCTTGGCTAATGCTGCTTTCCGTTGGCCGACACCGATGTTGCCCAGCCGATGCGCACACACCACGGCTGATGTATGCAGGTTTTGGATGATGTTGTATGTCGTTGGCCAATGTTGCTTGCCCGATGCGCACATGCCACGTCAGATGCGTGCAGGCCAAGGCCGATGCTGCCTTTCGTTGGCCAACGTCGCCTGGCCGATGTGCGCAGGCTAAAACCGATGTGCACATGCCACAGCTGATGCGTGCAGGCCTTAGATGATGCTTCCTGCCGTTGGCCGACATTGCTTGCCCGATGCACACATGCCACATCAAATGCATACAGGCCTTGGCTGATGCTGCCTGCCGTTGCCCGATGTCGCCTGGTCGATGAACCTAGGCCACGGCCTATGCGCACACGCCACGACTGATGCTTGCAGGCCTTTGCTGATGATGCCTGTCATTGACTGACGTCGCTTGCCCGATGCACACATGACATGTCTAATGTGTGCATGCCTTAGCCGATGCTTCCTACCGTTGGATGACGCCAATGCACACACACCACGGCTGAGGCATGCAGGTCTTGGTTGATGTTGCCTTTCGTTGGTCAACATCGCTTACCCAATTCGCACATGCGACGGCTGATGCGCACACGCCATGGCTGATGCGTGCAGTCATTGGTTAATGTTGCCTGCCGTTGACCGACGTCGCTTCCCCAATGCTCTCATGCCAAGTCAGATGCGTGCAGGCCTAGGCTGATGGTGTCAGTCGTTGGCCGACGTCACCTGGATGATGCCAGCATGCCATTGCCAATGTTGACCAGCCGATACGCACACGTCACACGCCATAGCTAATGCGTGCAGGCCTTGTCTGATGCTGCCTCCCGTTGGCCGACTTTGCTTTCTCGATGTGCTCATACAACTCATATGCGTGCAGTCTTAGGCTGAGACTGTCTGCCGTTGGCCGACGTTGCCTGGACAATAAACACAGGCCACGGCCGATGTCACTCAGTCAATACTCACACGCCATGGCTGATGCGTTTAATCATTGGCTAATGTTGCCTACTGTTGGCCGACTTTGCTTTCTCGATGCGCACATGCCACGTCAGCTGCGTGCAGACCTAGGCTGATGGTGCCAGTCGTAGGCCGATGTCACCTGGACGATGCAAGAAATCCACGACCAATGTTGCCAAGCCGATACGTACACGCCACACGCCATGACTGATGCATGTAGGCCTTGGCAGATGTTGTCTGCCGTTGGCCGATGTCATTTGCCCGATGTGCTCATGCCACGTCATATGCATGCAGTCTTTGGCTGATACTGCCTGCCATTGGCCGACGTTATCTGGATGATAAGCGCAGGCCACGTCCGAGGTCACCCAGTCGATGCGCACACGCCACGACTGATGCTGCTTGCTGTTGGCCGACGTACCTTCTCCAATGCGCACATGCCACATCACATGCGTGCATTCCTTGGATGATGCTACCTGTCGTTGGCCGATGTTGCTTGGCCGATGCGCACACGCCACGGCTGATGCGTGCAATCATTGGCTAATGTTGCCTGTCATTGGCTGACGTCGCTTGCCCGATGCGCACATGCCACGTCAGATACTTGCAGGCCTAGAATGATGGTTCCTGTGATTGGTCGACGTCGCCTGGACGCTGTGAGCAGGCCACGACCGATGTCGCCTAGCCGATAAGCACACGGCACAGCTGATGCGTGTAGGCCTTGGCTGATGTTGCCTGCCGTTGGCCGGCGTTGCTTGGTCGATGCGCACGTACCACGTCATATGCATGCAGGATTTCGCTAATGTTGCCTGCCGTTGGCCGGCATTGTCTGGCATATGAGTGCAGGTCACGAAGGATAACGCCAAATCGATGCGCATACGCCACAGCTGATGCGTGCAGTCCTTCGCTGATGCTGCCTGCCATTTGCCGACGTCGCTTTCTCGATGTGCACATGCCACGTCAGATGCTTGCAGGCCTTTGCTGATACTGCCTGTTGTTGGCCGACGTCGCCTGGCAGATACCCGCAAGCCATGGCCTATGTCGCCCAGCCGATGAACACACGCCACGGTTGATGTGTGCAGGCCTTGGCTGATGTTGCCTGCCATTGGCCGACGTCGCTTGCCCAATGCGCACATACCACGTCATATGCGTGCAGGCCTTGGATGATACTGACTTCCATTAGCCGACGTTGCCTGGCCGATGCGTGCATGCCACGGCTGATGTCGCCCAGCCAATGCGCACACGCCACGAATAATGCGTGCAGGTCTTGGCTGATGCTGCCTGCCATTGGCCGACGTCGCTTGCCCGATACGCACGTGCCACATCATATGCGTGCAGGCATTGGCTGATGCTTTCTATAATTGGCCGACGTTAACTGACCGATGCGCGCAGGCCACGAACGATGTCGCCCAGCCGATGCTCACACGCCACGGCTGATGCGTGCAGTTCTTGGGTGACGGTGCCTTCCGTTGGTCAACGTCGGTTGCCTGATGCGCACATGCCACATCAGATGCATGCAGGCCTTGGTTGATGCTTATTGCTGTTGGTCGACGTCGCTAGGCCGATGCGCGCAGGCCACAACCGATGCGCACAAAGCACGACTGATGCGTACTGTCCTTTGCTGATGCTTCCTGCCGTTGGCCAACGTCACTTGCCTGATTCGCACATGCCACATCAATTGCGTGCAGGCCTTGGCTGATGCTGACTGTCGTTGGCCGATGCACGCAGTTCATTGTTGATGTCGCCCATTCGATTCGCAAACACCACGGCTAATGCGTGCAAGCCTTGGCTGACGCTGCCTGTCATTGGCCGATGTTTCCTGGCTGATGCGCGCAGGCCACAACCGAAGTCGCTTGGCCGTTGTGCGCAGGGCACGATCGATGTCGCCTGGCCGATGCGCGTAGGCCACAGCTGATGCGTGCAGGCTTTGGCTGATGCCGCTTCCCATTGGCCGACGTCGCTTGCCCGATGCCCACATGCCATGTATGATGCGTGGCCCACTTGGAGCTCTTGATTTCGTGGCCCAGATTCTGACTTAGAGGAGTAGTTATCATTTTTCCATAGAATCATAATGAACATGTACAATCCAAATATGCACGTTCAAAGGTACAAACAAACATT
>JAJOOO010010741.1:0-10278 GCA_029582685.1 Solanum piurae
AAGTCCAATTTTCATAGGAAACAGCCTACTTACTTCTATACTCACAGAGGTAAAATCTATCGAGAGTGTTCCGGTAAGAATTTGATTCAGGAAGAATTAAAGATTTCAATGTTAGATGGAATCCAGCTGTTGCACTCAAGGACATCCTTTGTGCTGTGCTTCTGATTTCCTCCTTTTTTTCTTAATTACCTCACCTGCAATATTCTTTTTTGATAGTATTAATTATTGAGATTCAATTAAACATAAATTTACATATTACCAGACTTATTTAAAATAATGCTTTTAACATGATTTATTTTTTAAATTCGAGAGACTAGTTACAGGAGGAGTGATCCCACATCATCCCATCGCAACCATTGGTATTTAATCACCTTCTACTTCCTTCCTCTTTCATGTATAATAAAATATTAAACTTTGTCAATTTCAGAGTACATTAGTATAACTTTTAAAAAAAAAAATATAAACACATGGCTATGGTTGTGATAAGCAAGAGATTAGTGACTAGATTAACTAGGATCTACACAAGTTATATCATTGGTAAGTTGTGATTCATCAATTTTTGAGTAATTTTTTCTTTTATTTGTAAGCTGTGTTTCATCATTTTTTTAGAGCAAAAATACTAGACTATGTATGTGTAAGCTTGTCAAATTTATCAGATCAAGTGAATATGCTAAAGTCGTCGTTTCTATTATACTACACTATACTATAAGATATTATCCACGGTCATCATCACCAGTTAATACCATTTTAAATTGACACACATAATCACCATCGTTAATCATCATCTCCATCAATTGTCAGATAAATTTTTAAAATATTTTATTGATATAATATTACATCAATTTAGTATTTTATATTTATTATTTTTTAAACAAAGACAAAAAAAATTATTATGAGAAAACAAATAGTCTTAACTATTTTGTATTTAGATTTGAATTCTACATCTTAATATTTAGATGTGTATTAAAATTCAAACCTCTAAATTTTAATGCATATCTTAATATTCAGATGTACATTCAGATTCAAACGTCTTAGAGCCACCTTATTCAGGCACATCAATCAAAGATCTTGCTTACCTAATCATATAACTTTCCTGGTGAAGGAGAGAAAGTTTGACAAGCTAAGAAAGTCTCGTTGAAAGCAGGAACGACTCAGACTGTGACGACTATTTTCACTACTTTCAAAGGCTTGATTGACCCTTGGGATTGAATCTGGCTAGGGGGTGTGGAAATTACTTAAGTGTTTACTTGTATCAAAGCTTTATCATGTTGAACCGATAAGAAATTTTTTGAGAATAAAGGTTGATATTTGTGGAGCTTTGGGGTTTGATCTTTTCCTCGATAATTGGTGAAATCTAAACTGGATTGACTTTTCATTTGACTTATTTTTATCATTTTAACTTAAAACTAAGTGCTTACACACGCTTTTTAAACTTACTCAGATACTCCAAAAGTGCTTAAAACTATTTTAGCTTAAAACCACTTAATACACTAATCCAAACACTTAAAATAAGTTAATTTTAATAAAAACAACTGAAGTCTAAACTACTTGTTGTATATTCTATAAAATGGAAAAATTATGTAGCAAGTAAACATGTGATATGTATTTACTATACACCACTATAGTTTAAAAGAATTACAATTCGTAGCTATAATTAGGATTTTATAGCAATTTTTCTCTCCCTCTCCCCTCTCTCTCTGCACGCTTGCTCGCCTCTCCCCCTATCCTTTCTCTACCCCCTCTCTCTCTTACCTATCTCTTCCTCTCCTCTCTTCTCTCTTTGCATGCTTGCTCGCCTCTCTCCCTATCCTTTCTCTGCCCGCTCCCCCTCTCTCTCCCTCCTGCCCCACCTTTATCTCTTAATACAAATATAAATAGTATCAGTGATACAAATACAAATGACAATTGTCTACTATTCAAATTCTTCCCATTGATACAAAATACAAATACACATGACAACAGATGAATACAAATACACACAAGGCAACAAATACAAATACACATAGCAACAAATTAATGAATACCCTTTTTCAGTGATACAAAATACAAACACACATGGCAACAAATGCATAAAATACACATGAATATATATGTAATTTGTTACGAAATACAATATTGATACAATTGTATTTTGTTGATACACTTGAACTTGATACAACATTGATACAATTTGTATTCGCAGATACAATTGTATTCATCGATAAATATACATACTAGTTACACATATGAAATTATCCAACAGATATAAAAATACAATTCACCTCTCTCCTCTCTTTCGCTTGCCTCTCTCCCCTCTCCCAATCTTGCTCGCCTCTCTCCTCCTTCTAGCAGCTAGTTTTGGTACAAATTAATTATATCAATTGTATACGTGATACAATTATTAATCAAATATACAAATCGATTGTGCATCTTTCCCAAATCTCTCGCTCACCTCTTTCTTTCATCTCCCAATCTCGCTCTCCTCTCCTCTCTTCTCCTTATAAAATGTATCCACGAATCATAATCAAGCAACCTATAGCTAAAAAAACCCGATTACGTTTCTAGTATTTAGTTGTTTTTGAAATTTCCTCTAATAAAATTCCCCCCGGGGTTTTTCATGGGCTGGGTTAATAGCAGACAAGGCACTCAATGGGCCAACATATCAGTTCCTTTATTGACGGCCCAGTTAAAACCTTTTTGCTAAAGCTGACAAGAGAACACGTGGCCTATCACGTGCATACTATTGAAGATGATAAAAAATAAAAAAAATAAACAGAGTTTCCAGTGAAGGCAAAAAAAAAAAAATCAATTTTGAGATTAATCACTCTGCAAAACCCGCGAATTTACGAGAAGGAGGGTATGTGACTTATGAACTTCTCTAATCTTTGCTTAGTAAATCCTTTAATATTCATCTATTAGCTGATACTTATTGAGTAAGTAGGCAAATTCCTTGTAGTTTTCTTGATCCTGTAGTTTTTTTAATCGTTAAAATTGATCATTTCTTCGTTGTGTTTGATTTGTTTTACTAATTATTGAGATGGGTGTTGAAAAGTTTTATCTTTTAAGTGTTCGGGAGTTAAATTTTTTCTAATTTAGATCAGGGGTTTCTCAAATGATGCGAATCTTGAGTGGAAATGATTTCTTTTTCTTTTCTTGGAATGATTGATTTTACGGTTTATTTGAATTAATTGTTGTAGTTGGGTGTGTTAATAGTACTGTAATGGATGAGAAATCTATATTTTCCATTGTTTATAGTTGGGTAGTAGTACAAGGTGGATGTGAGGATAGTGTATTGGTGATAATTTTGAGTATGATTTGAGATATTTGTCAAGGAATGACTGAATTGGTGGAAAATATCAACAAACACATTTCCAAGAATCAAAGGAAAAACACGAGGAAATGGTTTCCCATATGTTGTCTCGATGTATCTTCATATCTCCTTCCCTTAGATAGTTATTGAAGTAACACATTTGCTGTTAACTTTTTATGTATACTAGCTGCACATCTGTGACTTGTTATACAACTTTTACACGTAAGAATTACTTTGTACTCCCATACCCAATCTACATAACTTATGAAAGCTGATCTCAGAAACAATAGTTTTACCACCATGGAGTTTTCAGTATGTGTGAACAGTCACTTTTTAGCTTTAACTGTAGTGGGATCATCTGTACTCTCACATCCTTTAAACTTTATAGTTTCTTTCGGTTCTTCCGGTTTCAAAGAGGATATGTTTACCAGAGATTTATTAATTGTGTATTCATTTGTGTTATTAAGTGTCACGGCTCGTCCCTTAAAGCCATGAAGTGATGCGAACTAGGTGTATCACTCTACGCACCTCTGATGAGTGAGACTGGAAATTCCAACGAGAAGTGGTCAATTCTTTGAATCTTACTTTAAAAGATGAGAAAATAGAAGAGGAAAAATGACATTTTGCTATTTGAATAGTAGGGTTCATCGCCATGTATGTTTCAACGTTCTCGTTGTTGTTATTGTGCTCTCTTTCTTCTTCTTTTCGAGTTTGTAATGCCTATCCATCTATTTTTTCGGTTGTAAGTAAAGTCTATCCATCTACTACTTATGTTTTTGTAGTTCTTTGGTTTCTGTTCTTTCTTCTTCATTTTCTTCAAATAAAGGACTCTTTTTCTTCTAGTATGCAAGTCTTTGTCTCTGGTATCTTTTAATTCTGGGCTTCTCTTTTGCCTATCTCCTCTATTCTCATAGTACAATTACTAAAGCAATCAAATATGACATTGGGTGCTGCAAATTAATCTACTTAATGGTTGATTAATTGTAAATGAAAATTTGTTTAATGATTGGAGTTATCTTTTGATGGGCTTGTTGAATTATATTTGAATGATGTTTCTGAGGAGTTGGATTAATATCATCATTACTGTATATTGGATGCTGATATCAGTAATAACAATTGTGATTTGATTTTTGTATGTACTAAAACCATATGTTTTTACTTTTTAGTACTTCTTTATTTTCGATAAATGTGCACTTACTTCAAAGAAGCGCGTGTTTCACTTATTGCCTTTTACCTCTGAGTTTCATGCACCTTCACATTTTTTTTTCTCTTAAAACTATTGGTATTGGTTCATTTTCAGGTTAAAAAACAGGTTAGACTAATGGATGCTGACAGAGTGAATAATGCATCTACTTCCACTGAAGGTGTTAACACCAATGAAGTGGAGGCAGAATCAAATACAGTAGACTCTCTAGAAGTTTTTTCATCCAGTGGTAATGTCATGCAAGAAGTAGGAAGTGTCGGGGAGATTTTAACAAGGCTTGAACTAGACTTGGCATGTGTCTCTGAGAAACTAGTTAATTTGGATTTATTTGTGATGCATGTGGAAACAAGAGAAAGTGACTTTGAGGCTTTTGCCTCTGAGAAGGAGGGCACTTCAAATGACATTGTTGAGAAGGCAATAGAGTTTGATCTCTTATCTGGGGTCCTGGATTCAGAGGTGACGGAGCTAGGCGGTTTATTATCCTCTGTTGCAATAGAGATTGACAATGTGCGGAAGGTCATATCTTCACGTGGCTATGTGGATGAGGCTTTCATTTTAATAGAAGAGAAGTTACATGACAGTGAAAAATCCCTCAAGCAGTCGCAGGACCACCTTTTAGAATTGAGGGCGCAGTGTACCAACTTCCATGGGATTATGCTCACCTCCCAGGGGGACCAAACTTGTGAGTTTATTTTTTATTTTATGTTAATTTTGAAGGGAGGGTTTCTTTACAACATCCTGCTATCATTAAAAAAAAATCTCTACATCCTGCGTAATGTTGAATAGCTTTTGAAGCTTCAGTTAAAGAAATCTTGGGTTATGCTGCTCAAAATCCACTGTGGTCAGTCCATTTCAAAGCAATCAAAGATGGGCTTCAGCAGAACCAATGCAAAGTGAATGGATCAGTCGAACTAAGATTCTACTTAGATGTTCATGCATCATGGGTGCACGTTTATTATCATATTTGCCATCATTATCATTAGTATTATTATTATTATTATTTTTTTATGAACCTCCCACCAGCAACAAGCAACAGGTACCAGAGTAACTCTGTCCACCAAGGTTAGAACAGATGAGAAAAAATCACCTAGAGTTTTTTGTCTTTGGGACTTGAAGTTTGAACCTGAGACCTCAAGGTGCTCAATTCACTTCATTGACCACTAAGCGACACCCAAGTGGATGCGTGCTAATTTCACGTTGAGCAGTATTTAGTGTTTTATGCTCTATGCAATTTACTTATCCCAGCAACCTTCTCCCTGCTAACTGACCACCCCTTTGGATAATATATAGAAAAAGGAAGAGAGAGGAGAAAAGAAGAATGTCTGCAAATATTTAATGATTCCCTGCATGTGTGGACCAGGAAATGTGAATTGCTTCTCTCTGCACGAGGCATTTTGTTGCTATTATGTGCTTGACTTAAAACAAGTAATTTGTGTGACATCAATCATCCTTATTAATCATACTTCATTCTGATGCATCTTGACAGGGGAAGATAGCGAGGCAGCAGACTATTTTAACGGTGATGCACTTTTAACTCCAAAGACGAAGATAAAAATGCAGACTGTTGAACAGCAGAGACACATTCTGCGGATGCTGGAGAAGTCTTTGGCCAGAGAGTTAGATCTTGAGAAGAAGCTTACTGAATCTAGACAAGTTGAAGAAGAATTAGAAGTCAGGTTGCAGCAAGAAGCTTTATACATGGAGGAAGAAATTGAAGATGCTTCGCAAAGGTTGTTTGAGGGAGAGAATGCTGCTGAAGTCCTTTTAGGAATTTCACAATCACTACTGGGTCGACTCCAGATGGCACATTTTAATCTGAACGGTACTGTTCAGAAAGAAAGCTACTTGCAGTCTAAACTTCAAGAAATGGAGGAACATTTAAAAGTAAAAGACAGCTTACTAGGGAAGTCTGAAAGCACTTCTAAAGAGCTCGGGGACAAGGTTAAATCTCTTGAGAAACGGTTGGAGGACTCTGAGTTCCAGCTGTCCAATTATACAGCATCTGCAAAGAAAAGTCAGGAGTTAGAATCTGAGATCCTTGAAATGGAGGATATAATCAATACGTTGAAGGAAAAGAATTCTGAAGCAGAGAGAAGAATTGATACAGCAGAAGCTGAGTGTAAAATATTGAAAGAAGCAAATGTGGAACTTGACAAAGAACTGAACTTCCTGAAAAGCAGTAGTAGCATTACTTCTGAGAGGATAAATGTGCTTGAAAAACAGCTGAGGGACTCTGAGCTTCGACTTCAGCATGCAGTTGCATCTGCTGAAGCTGGTCAGGAGAAGCAAATCATGTTGAATTCTACAATCCAAGACATGGAAGATTTGATTGAGGATCTAAAATCAAAGGTTTCTAAAGCCGAAAGTTTGATGGAGAGTGCTGAAGATAAGTGCATTATCTTGTCAGAATCTAACTCAGATCTCAATGAAGAATTAACTTTTGTGAGGGGTAGGTTGGCATGTTTGGAGTCATCATTACGCCAAGCTGAGGAAATGAAGAAGGAAAATGCCCGAGATATTAACTTCCGCAGTAAATTGATAACAGATCTAATTTTGCAATTGGCTCTTGAAAGAGAGAGACTTGAAAAACAGGTTTGTCACTCCTTACTGACTCTCATTCCTGTTATGACTGGAATTATCTTGATAACATTTACGACTTTCCTTTTCCTCCATCTATCCAGTTATTTTGAGTTTTTTGGTCTATTGACATGGTTAATGGGCTTAAATGCCGATTGATGACTGTGCGTAATTGAATACCAGTTACTAATCTGAAACAGCCTAGAATTATGCCTAACAATGAGATGACATTTGGATAACACAACATTTTATGTCAATTTTTTTTTATTATTATTCATAGACTTTGGTGGAACCTTAGCAGCAGCATAAATTTAAAGACTCCTAAAATGCAGTTGTTGTGTGTGCAAGCTTGTCTGTATAATTGATGCATTTTGTCTTTTTCCTTTTTACTTGTTTCAGCACCAATATCTGTTCATTCGGTCGAGTTTGACATTTTCTCGCTCTGGATTTAGTCAACTTTTCAGAGTTCGTGACCATATAGATCACACTGTAATCATTAGAAGTATTTCTTACTGATAATATATATGCATAGACGCGCACACAGACCCCATGCACACATATTCTTGTTTGACAAAGAAGTGTTTTAAACGTCAGGTATTCTCGAGTTTCCAATGATATCTACAGGCTCACATATTAAGGTTCTATCCTTCCTATAACACTAACACTTGTATCACTTCCAGTGACTCCTTTCACTGAGAAAAAGCAGTCATGGTCAAAGGAAAGGAATGAAAATGGGCTGAAGTAGAGCAAGTTTGTGCACACCTGAAAGTTTTAATGGTGTTTATTGATAATTACTACAGCAACCTTTCGTTGCAACGTTTGCTCTTATTGCAGGAAGAAATTAGCTGAAAAGGAAGACTTGAAAGAGCTATACAAGACGATTTTGACTATTATTAATAAGATTTGCTCGATATTAAAATAAGTTAGTCAGTCTTTCAAACTAGTTGGTTTTTATAAGTAGAATCTGCGATGTGCTTAGCTTGTGACAAGTTATTCAGTTTCCAGCTTGTCCTTTTGTGGTTAAAGTTGGTTATTCTTTTCGTGCTTGACTTCTTCATGGAAGAGAGTTCCTTTGGACTAAATGTTAGAACAAGGGCATTGTTTGAAGACTATTATTATTTTGGGTAATTGTATAATTTTCTCATTCAGATTAGTGTTTTTCTGCAAAAAAATGTTCAGATTGCTTTGCTGATAATGGAAAATAAGGCCCAGAAGAAGCTTTTTCAGCAAAAGGATAAAGTTCCTTCGCCAGCTCCCCCAAGTGATGGCAAAGATACCAGGGAATCCATGCTTCCCAAGGCTGAGCTTTCTGCTGTAACTTCTCCGAATGAATGCAAGGAAGAAATATCTAAGTTCTCATCAATAACTAATGTGGTACGTGCTTTATTCCGTCTTATGCTTATTTTTATACACGAGTCATATGTTCTTCTGGTTTTGTCAGTATTTTGATTTACTAATTTAGATGCCAGTCAACTATTATATTTTGATGATGTACATTCCATTATCAACCAAATAACCTTAGCTGTGTGCTTGTGCCTTTAAGTGAAAAAAATTCTTGAGTACTTTGTGTTTGCCCAAAGCTAAAGTTATTTGGTTGACAACTTAGAAAAGGAAAGACACCTAGCTCTGTTGTGACACTACTGTTTCTGCTGTTCATTTTCAGGAAGAGAATGTTTCTGGAGACTTTATGTCGAGTGAGTCAAAAGAGACTGATTCTTCAACCAGACTTGATGCCTCGCGGGACATAGATGCAAGGCAGCTTAATTGGAAGTATGTCCTTACAGCAGTTCTTGTGTTTTTGATATCCACAGTGGTAACCTTTTTAATGCAGAACCAGAGTATTCAGCTTTGATAGTGCTCGAGATTTTTGTTACTCAATCAAGAGACCCTCGGTATTAGGCACTTCTCAGAAATCTTTAGGCCTACCTTCATCGTGTACTCCCTTACTGTTTGTCACCAGCAGATATCACCGTGTAGAGTGATGTCTTTGCGCATCTAGCTCATGGTGATGAGTATTAACTTTGAAGCCCGGAAGGGAAGAGGAACCCCCCCCCCCCCTCTTTGTGACTAAATAGCAGTTTCTTACACATGCATAGTTTTTCCATTCTGATTTTGTCAGCTTTACAAATTAGTGTTCAGTAGAAGTTTGGAAGTACAAACAGTGGCTCAACCATCCAACAGAAGAATACAGAAAACCTTGCACTTGTTGTACACATTTGAAGGCTACTTGTTCCTCTATTGTTTTTTGCCAAGTGCTTTAAGATCATTTCTCTATGTAGTTAATCAACTTAGGGGTCGTTTCGTACGTGGAATGTGATAGATAAGGATATTTCATGGGTTGCGATATTCCACCTTCTACTTCATGCACATTCTGAAGCATTTTTATTTAAAAATGAATAAAGCAATGTTGCATCATTATATAATCATCAAAACAAACTAGAGAAGCATCAGTGCATCAATTACCTTTTTTAGTTCAAACATTGTTAACATATGTTAACAGCAAACATTAAGATGTCGGAGTGCGCGCATAATAAGATTTTATTCACTCGTGTTTATTAGCACTCATCTTCATGGCTACTCGGGTTTGATTTGATGCGAAATTCAAAAATAAAAAAGGTTTTAAATTTAGGGTGTGTTCTAGTTTTTTATGGAGAATATTTTGTATGAAAATAAGTGGGTTTATGCTTCTTCTTGTATTATCAATTTAATATTAATATTTATTTTGATTGTTACTTAAATCGTATTCATTGTTAAGTAATGATAAAAAGTTTGTTTTTTTGTGTAAATGATCAACTTGATGTGATTTTATTTTATTTTTCATCTTGTTTTTTAATAGTAGCTCTATTTTGTAACTCTTTTTAAAAAAAATAAAAATAAATCTTATCTTGCAAATTATTTAATGTGTTACTTATCTTTTCATCATATGTGGCACATTTTCTTTTTTTATTCCCATATAATATAAATATCTAAGGATGTTACCCAATTCATTAAATAATGTGAGTAACAATCATGACGTATATTATTTTTTCAGCGACGAAAGAGAAATTAATTTGCTTGTCTACCATCCGAAGTCACCGAAAAAGATTGTGAAACCAGCAAAATTGGATCAATGGCAACTCCCATTTTCTCTAAAGTTTGAAGTTTGAATCATCATTTTGTTTCTTCAGTTCAATGGCGGAAGTTTCTGGAATCCACCGTTTCCACCTCC
>JAJOOO010010742.1:0-15907 GCA_029582685.1 Solanum piurae
GGGGCCTGCCTCTGTGGGCAGGCCTTCCTCTGGAGGGGGAGGCCTGCATCCAAAGGGGGTCCGGGGGCCCTCCAGAGGGGGCCTTCCTCGAGATTGAGGAGATGAGGTCTGCCTCAAGGTTGAGGGGGCAGGGCCTGCCTCACGATTGAGGAGACGAGGTCTACCTCAGGGTTGGGCGGGGGCCCCTTGGGGCTGGGCTAGGTTGGGCTTGCCTCGTGTTTTGGTTGGGCGGGGTGTGGTGGGGCCATCCTCAAGTCTGGGTCCTACCTCGGGGCTAGGCGGGCAGGGCCTTCTTCAGGACTGGGCGGGGTGGAGCCTGCCTCAGGGATGGGTGCGGTGGGGTTCTGCCTCGGGGCTGGGCGGGGCGGGGCCTACCTAAGGGGAGGGCGAGGCTGGGTCTGCCTCGAGAGGGGCGGGCCCTACCTTGGGGCTTGTTGTGGTGGGGCCAGGCCATGCCTCCGGGCTAGGCAGGACGGGGCCTGCCTTGGGGAGGCGAGGACTGTGCTAGGTGGGCCTGCAGGGGGGAGCGGTGTGGTGGGGAGGTGGGGGGCGAGGCCTGCTCAGGGATGGGCGGGCTTGCCTCGGAGTGGGGGGGGTCTTTGCCTAATGACTCACATTCGGGTCATTCATGCTTCATCTTTTGTCTTTAAAAGAAATCGTGGATATGTTCTTTTCTTTTGTCCAAAAGCTTGGTCTGTTTTGAGGTATGGTTTTTCTTTATAAAATAGTTTAAAAAATGCTTGGATTAGGTTTCAATATGAAGAAGCTTAAGAAATTGTGGTCTCAATGTCTTCCTACAAAAGATAGTTTCTTTTTTCACTATTGTACAAGGTTAAGGAGGTCCATGCTTTAAGTTATTATAGTCTTGGGTAGCACAAATTTCTGCTTTGTTTGAAGTAATTGTTTTTCTAGCATAAAGGAAAAAGAATACATATTGTGGTAAAGAAATTTCTGCAGAAAAATAAAATTTCTAGTAATATGCTCTGACCTCACTGTGTTTGGTTATTTTTGAGCTTATAATGTAGATTGAGTTGACTTGTACTTGATAGTTCACAAGCGTACCACCTTGCTAAAGGAAGAATGTTGAGGTTAGTTAAAATTTGTTGTACACGTTGTTGATTGAGTTTAAGCTTGTATGTTAGTTGCGATCACTTGTGGTTGATTGCTTGTTCATGAAGTCCTCTAAGAGGACTGTATGAACAGAGGTGCAGTTAATTGAGATAATATTCTACCAGTGCATTTAAGCCTGATTCTTGGAGCTTTTGAAGCAAATTGTATTCTTGGACATATCTTCTTCCCGCACTAAATGGAATCAAAAGAGCATCTTGCTCAGCTGGATCGTACAACTTTGTGATGTGAAATAACCATATGTTATCATGAAATTAAAAGAACAAGTTATTGTTATTTTTAATTAACTGATCTTTTATACTGTACACAACAACAACAAGAATTTATTGTTATTTTTAATTAACTGATCTTTTAAATGGACTACAGAATTTTCTACTTCTGCAGACTTCATCAGAGGCATCATCAGAGGCTAATAAAAAGAAGCGGACACTTAATGATTTCGACATTGGGAAGCCTCTTGGAAGAGGAAAGTTCGGTCATGTATGTAAGTCCTTTAAACCTTTACATGTTATGAATGGCTGATAAAACTACTTACTTTTTCAATGCCTCGGATTTATGCATTGCGAGTGAGAATCTCTCATTCAACATATTTATTATATTTGCTATGGATTGGTGGGAGGTTGGGGATGATATCTTGTGGACATGGCTTAAAAGATTTTCGAATTCTATTAGATAGACTTAACATTCTACAATCACATTCCAATACTAAGGTTAGTTGTTTCTTGGAAATATAGCAATCATATCGTCACGTTAAAAGTGTTGTTCAAGAGTCAGCTAAAACAGATCAGCTTCATCGTGAAGTTGAAATACTTACGGTTACTCTTATGACCAGGTAACTTGTCGTTGCCTCTTCTGCATTGCTTCTTCTCAATTCTTGGTCTTAAGAACTTCCAATATACTGTCATGGGAATCACACAATACACAGAGAAGATATTAAGCTGGAGAATCTTTTGGTTGGTGCACAGGTACAAACTTAGCTTTCAAATGACAGCTTTAATATTTTTGCCTTTAGGGTGAACTCAAAACGGCAGACTTTGGGTGGTCAGTGCATACCTTTAATCAAAGACGGACTATGTGTGAATGTTATACATTGCTTTTTACCTTCACATGGGCGTGTATGAGAGTTTAGCTTTTAGCATTTCATTGTCTGTTTTTACATTTTTTCTGATATGTTAATTGTTGAACTTGCAGTGGAAAGTGTGGAGCATGATGCAAGTGTGGACATTTAGAGCCTTGGCGTCCTATGCTTTGAGTTTCTGTACAGGATGCCCCCATTTGACAGCAAAGGAACACTCGGACACATATAGGAGGTGAGATTTTCTTCCAAAATGCAGACGTTACTTTAGAAGAAGTAGTACATTTTTGTACACAATCCCCCTCTTAGAAAACGTGTGAATTGCTATTCTCAAATCTTCAGTCACTAGTTACTTTCAGAATCTCTTTCTCAACTTCAAAAACTCATGAACGAGTATGAAATGACAATGAATTACACATATCATTACACAAGTAGTACAATTTTCAAGCCTTCTGTCAATAGCTATAATATTACTAGCTCAACACTTCGCATAGGTCAGGTTTTTTCTCTAATCCATTGAGATGCTTTGAAATACAGCAGCTTGTAGTCTCGGGCCTGACTTGCTCTTTTGATTTCATGTTTGTGGAATACAGATGCTTGTAAAGGACTCTTCCCAGCGTCTTCCCCTGAAAAAGGTACTTAAGTTCTTAGACATGCAATTCTAAAAAAATATATCTTTAGGTGGCAAATATTGTTTTTATTAGACTAGGCAACAGAAATGAGTTGTTATGTCATTGTCTTTATGAGCTTCTTTAGCAATTAAGACAACTTTCATTAGAGTTTGTTTTGATTTTTCCATTTACTTGTAGTATGGTACTTCCTCCGTTTAAAATTTGTTTGACCTATTTTGAGTTGACATGGAGTTTAATAAAATAAAGAATCACTTTATGTTAGTAAGGTAGTTGACAAAGAATCACTTTTCTTTGGAGCAACCTTGCTTCACAATAAATTATGAGAATTTATATAATCTTGGAACCAACAAAGTAAACATGCTCGCACTTAAAACGTTGGCTTCCATGTTACTTCAGTAGTTAATTTTGATACTATTGCTCATGTCGCATACGTAACTAATTTTGATACACTTGTTCAGTATTGTTATGCAAATATACTTTGCTATAACTGATAATATCATACATTCGGAGCAAAACTCTAACACAGTTCATCATGTGTTCAGGTGCTTAATAGGAAACATGTTGTAGTTCAAGTATATAAATAAAATATACTGATAAATTTAAGGAGCTTTCGATGCTACAATATTGTCACACCCCGAGCCTACACCCTGGGCGGGACTGGCACTCGAGAACCATTGCTGGCCCCAAGCGAACCCTTGGCCTGGCTTACTTACTCAGCGGAAGACTTAAACATAAGAGATAATCTCAAATAAGGAACTTATGAATTAAACTTAGAATGTCTTTAAGGAAACATTCAAACTAGCCAAAATGGCTACTCAAGTCTCATAGCAAAACATCTGAAATACAAGACTAAAGGACTATAGCTACTCGTCTATGAAGCTTCTAAAACAAAGAGGGATGTCGGGACAAGAACCCCGATCATCCTAACAACTGAAATACTAGAAAGCAATGTTAAAAGGAGCCCACTGGAAAGCAGGAGGCCCACCAACAGACTATGAGTGCTCAACTGGATCAATGAGGCGCTAGATGTTGATCCTGGTTACCTGTGTCTGCATCATAAAATGATGCAGGCCAAATGGCATCAGTACATTGAATGTACGAGTATACGAGGGGAATACTAAAACGTAACGTAAGCTTGAAAAGAATCTGAAAGGAACACTTACCTTGGCTTTACTCAACTCATGAATAACTTAACTCAATATAAAGCAACAACATATGCAATATATGGAAAGCTTTTAAAACAATAGAAAGCAACTCAGATTGTTAAAGAAATGCGATAACAACTCAACTTACTCATTTAATAAAGTAATGTAATACTGTGGGAGTTTCTCTAACCGACAACCACCACTATGAGCCTAAATGGTGATACAACGTCTTCCCACGCTGCCAGAACTATCATATACTTTGTCGTCATATAGAACGCCTTAACTAAGTGGATCCACTAGTCTATGCTAAAAAGTACTTAAGGAACCATCTAAAAAGTATGATCATTTACTACCCATGATGGCTACATGATTTATGGAGACTTGAGTTATTATGAACTCGCATCCCCATATCGGTGCTCAATACTACTCTCAAAAATATACTTAGATCATATGTTTTTAAAACAAAACTTCTTTCTTTGGTTTGAGATAATTACTCAAAACTTAGCTTAAAAGCTCTCTTGGAAATCGGTGTTCCCTTCTTACTCAAATGTGAAAACATTTTTAACTCTTGGGAATACTTAGTTCTCGTATAATCTTTGAAGAAATGAACTATACTCTTACTCTTTACTCAACTCAAAGCTTAAGTCATAACACAAGGTTAAAACGTTTGTAAAAGACTCTTGGAAAACTTTATGAACTTCTCTTAACTTGACTCTTAACTTTCCTTGAATTGAATTATGGATTCAAAGATTGTGATTTTTGATAGGAAAGATCTCATGATGTTTAGGAGTGCTTTTAGATAGTTAATCATGAGAAAAGATCAATAAATCACTGTTTGGAAGCAAGTCCGCGACGCGGAGATGCATTTAAATATTTGATCGCAAAATTTATTTTTGAAATAGAGGAGTTTGCGTCCTCTCCGCGATGCGGAGGTGATTTTTGTACACTAGGAAAGCAAGTCTGCGATGCGGACTTGCGTGCCAAAACCTGCTCGACTTTTTCCTTCTTCGTTTTCTCACCCCAATTCACCTAATTCCGATTATTTTTCTCAATCCCTCTTTAGATTCAAATACCCAGTATATATACACACGAATCTAACTCAAAACAACTCTTAAATCGACACGATTCCATCAAAAACTCCACAATCCCATCAAATCTCAATAACTAAAGCAAACTTCAAGAACATAATTCAAGAACATCATACTTTCAACTTTCTAGAAACGAATTTTGCTGAATCAAACATGATTGGCGCGTCGGTGAACGAACCCAACGCTATGAAAGTCTCACATACCTTGTAGGATCAAATCCTTGGCGAAATCCACACCCAAACTCAAACAATCTTAACGAATCTTGAACTTTATACTCCTTTCTCCTCTTTTCTCTTTTCTCCAAGCCCTAGCGTATTTCTTAAAAAGTTCAGTTTAGACCCCAACTAATTACCAAAAATGAAATTAAATTAATAGGGAATGGAAAAGACCATAAATCCCTTCTAAAATCTGGATTAGACTTTTCTTAGTTGAACCGTCCAACTTCAAATGGGCATATCTCACTCATACGAACTAGGAATTGAGCAAACTCGGCAGCGTTGGAAAGATAATTCCAAGATCTTTCCTACGGTATCCAGAAGAAAACCTAAATCATCCTGATATAGGAGTTATGGTCATTTGAAGTTGACCAAAAACCCAAACTTAACATAACTTAACAAATTTCCAGATTTTTCATTCTTTTCTAAAATGACTATTTCCAATTCTAACTCTTTCTAGTTCTTTCAATTAGCGAGATGTTACAATATTTCCGCCTTGGGAACATTCATCCTCGAATGAGATTACTCTTACTAGGCTAAAGGTGTAACAGCTAACATTCAGCTCAAACACCCAACAAGCAATGCAAATACAACATGCCAACTTATAAATTAAATAGTACTAAGAAGAGAATTAGTACCTTGATCTTGAATTTCTCCGGTTTCAAAGAGATATGGATACCTCTTCTTCATATCTTCTTCAGCTTCCCAAGTAGTTTCCTCAACAAACTGATTCCTCCAAAGGACTTTGACTGATGCTACTTCCTTAGTCCTCAACTTGCGAACTTGACGATCTAGAATCTGAACCGGAATCTCCTCATAAGATAAGCTATCCTTGATCCCAATATCTTCAGTTGGTATGATCAATGAAGGATCGCCCATGCACTTCTTCAACATGGAGATATGAAATACCGGATGAACTGCTGCTAAATCTTGTGGTAGATCTAACTCATAAGCTACATTGTCAATCCTCTTGGATATTCTGTAAGGACCAATATACTTGGGACTAAGCTTCCCTTTCTTACCAAATCTCATGACACCATTCATGGGTGAAACTTTCAAGTATACCCAATCATCTACTTCAAACTCTAGCTCTCTTCTCTTAACATCAGTGTAGGATTTCTGACGACACTGCGTTGTTTTCAACCTTTCTTGAATAACCTTCACCTTCTCCATAGCTTGATGACCTAAATATGGTCCTATCAACCCTTGTTCACCCACTTCAATCCATCCAATAGGAGATTTGTATCTTGTCCCATAAAGAGCTTCATAAGCAGCCATTAGGATGCTAGAGTGGTAACTATTGTTGTAAGTAAATTCAATAAGAGGTAGGTGATCATCCCAATTACCTTTGAAATCAATCACACAAGCCCTCAATATATCATCTAAGGTCTGAATAGTGCGCTCTGCTTGACCATCTGTCTGAGGATGAAAAGCAAAGCAGTACTTAAGTTCACCTTGGAACCCAAGCCTTTCTAAAAAGATTTCAAGAACTATGCAGTAAATTGTGCACCTCTGTCTGAAATAACCAAAACTGGCACCCCATGAAGTCTAACTACCTCTTGAATATACAACTTAGCATAATCCTCTATTGTAAGTCTTTACCGGCAAAAAGTGGGCTGATTTGGTCATTCGATCCACAATCACCCAAATAGAATTATGCTGCCTGCGAGACCTTGGTAAGCATGTGATGAAGTCCATATTGATCATCTCCCACTTCCATTCTGGAAGTTCTATATTCTGAGCCAATCCACCAGGCCTTTGATGCTCTACCTTAACTTGTTGGCAATTCAAACACTTAGCAACAAACTCTGCAATGCCCTTCTTCATACTACTCCACCAATAAACTTCTCTCAAATCACGATACATCTTTGTGGAACCCGGATGAATGGAATATCTGGAGCTATGAGCTTCCTTCATGATCCTCTCTTGGATTTCATCCACCTTTGGTACACACAACCTACATTGATACCTCAATACACCATCTCCCCTTTGTTCAAAAGCCAATATTTTTTGCTTATGAACATTTGCCTTCAATTCAAGCTAAATAGGGTCTTGGTTTTATTTCTCTTTCACTTCTGACACTAAGGATGATTCAACCCCATTCATCACCACTACTCTTCCTTCTAAGGAATCTATTAGTCGGACTCCCAAGCGTGCAAGTCTGTGCACATCTTTTGCTAGCTCTTTCTTATCTTCCTCAAAATGGGCGGTACTATCCATAGACAACCTGCTCAAGGCATCAGCAACAACATTAGCCTTACCTGGGTCGTAAAGAATACTCATGTCATAATCCTTGAGTAATTCTAACCACCTCATTTGTCTGAGAATAAGTTCTTTATGAGTAAACACATACTGAAGACTCTTATGATCGGTGAACACATCTATATGAATACCATAAAGATAATGGCGCCATATTTTTAAAGCAAATACTACATCAGCCAATTCTAGATCATGGGTTGGGTAATTTTTCTCATGAACTTTCAACTGTCTTGAGGCATAAGCTATAACTTTGTCATTCTGCATTAGTACACAACCCAAACCAAATCTACACACATCACAATACACCACAAAGCCTTGCGTACCTTCTGGTAGGTCAATACTGGGGCAGTAGTCAACCTCTTTTTCAATTCCTGAAAGCTTTTCTCACAAGCTTCAGACCATTGAAATTTCATTGTTTTTTTAGTCAACTTGGTCAAAGGGGATGAAATAGATGAGAACCCCTCTACGAACCTTCTATAGTAGCCAGCCAAACCCAAAAAACTCCTAATGTCAGTTGGAGATGTGGGTCTAGGCCAATTCTGCACTGCCTCTATTTTCTGGGTATCAACTTTAATTCCCTCTCTAGACACAATGTGCCCTAAGAATGCCACAGACTCAAGCCAAAATTCACACTTATAGAATTTGGCATATAACTCTCTATCCTTTAAAGTTTGGAGAACTATTTTGAGATGACTAACATGATCTTCTTCATTCATTGAATAGATTAGTATGTCACCAATGAATACAATAACAAACATATCTAAATAAGGTTTGAATACTCTATTCATAAGGTCCATGAATGTTGCAGGCGCATTGGTCAAACCAAAGTACATAACTAGGAACTCATAATGACCATAACGGTTCCTGAATGCTGTCTTTGGAATATCATATTCCCTTACCCTCAACTGATGGTAGCCTGATCTGAGGTCTATCTTAGAGAAACAGGTAGCACCCTGAAGCTGATCGAAAAGATCATCAATTCTCGGAAGAGAATACTTATTCTTGATGGTAACCTTGTTCAACTGGCGGTAGTCTATACACATCCTAAGGGAACCATCTTTCTTTCTCACAAATAAGATTGGAGCTCCCCAATGTGAGACACTTGGTCGAATAAAACTCTTATCAAGGAGATCTTTCAACTGTTCTTTTAGCTCTTGCAACTCTGCTGGTGCCATTCTATATGGCGGAATAGATATAGGATGAGTATCTGGAAGAATGTCTATACCGAAGTCTATCTCTCTCTCAAGAGAGACTCCGGGAAGATCATCAGGAAAGACTTCTGAAAACTCTTTTACTACTGAGACTGACTGAATAAGAGGTATCTCAACACTAGAGTCATTAACTCGGACTAAGTGATAGACACACCCTTTGGAAACTAACTTTCTCGCCTAAAGGTACGAAATGAAACGACCCTTAGACACTGCTAAACTACTACTCCACTCTATAACTGGCTCATTAGGAATTTGAAACCTAACAACTCGAGTTCTACAATCAATGGAGGTATAACAGACATGAAGACAGTCCATACTAAGAATGACATCGAAATCTATCATGTCTAACTCAACTAAATCAACCATCGTGTTCTTGTGATTGATCGAAATGACACAATCACGATATACTCGCTCAGCTAGAATAGACTCCCCAACAAGTGTAGAAACACAAAAGGGTTCACAAAGTTTCTCAGGAAGAACAATAAAATTATTTGCAACATAAGGAGTCACAAAAGACAAACTTGCTCCTGGGTCTAGCAAAGCATAAACATCAAGAGTAAAGACTTCGATCATACCAGTGACAACATCTGGAGAATTCTCTTTCTCTTAATGACTTGTGATCGCATAAAGGAGGTATAATCCTCCGCCAGTACCGGAAGTAGCTCATCTAGGTGAGGCCCTGTCTGGTGGAGCAACTGATGAAGATTGTGCTCTATTGCCCTGATTTCCTTGGCCGTTCTTAGGGCACTCTTTCATGAAGTGACCCTTTTGTCCACACTTGAAACAACCTATGGAGCCATCGCGACATTTACCTGGGTAGGTTCTACTAAACTTAGCACATGCAGGAGCCTAGTTACCTCTATGTGCCACACTACCCTGAGATTAGACTGGTCTAGCCCTAAAGTGCTGCGAATTCTGACTATTGTACTCACATTTGTTTCTGGGTGCAGATGCACTAGCAGATGATGGAACAGGTCCCTTTTGCTTTTGTTGAAAGGACGAACGGTTCACATTACTTCTTTGTTGCCCGGACTCATTTCCTGTCTTCGCTTTCTTGTTTCTAAACTCCTCAATATCCCTCAGCTTCTCTTCCTCAACCTGTTGAACATAGACTATCAACCTTGATATATCCATGTCACCTATTAGCATTGCAGCCTTACCTTCCTTACTCAACATACGAGACAGTCCAGCAACATAAAGACTCATCTTGCTTCTCATATCTGCAACCATCTTCGAAGCACAACGGCATAGTTGGGTGAACTTCAAGTTGTACTCATGAACACTTAGTGAATCCTTCTTAAGAGTGAGAAACTCTCGTACCTTGGCCTCTTTCAGTTCTCGGGGAAAGAAGCACCTCAAGAAGGCCTCCTCAAAACAAGCCCCCCAACTCGCATATGGTGCTCCCTCAACTCTACCCTTCTTCCACTGGTCAACCAAGTCCTAGCAACACTCTTCAGTTGATATGCCGCTAGTTTTACTCATTCAGCATCGGCAACGTGCATAACTTCGAATACCTTTTGTAGCTCCTCAATAAAGTTCTCTAGATCCTCAGTACTGCTCAAACCAGTGAAACTTGGAGGATTTATCCTCAAGAACTCTCGGATCCTCGAAGTATCATCCACTTCCTGTCTAGCTCCTCTTTGTTGGCCAACCTGGTTAGTCACATCTTGGATTAACATTCGAATCGCTTCCCTGAACTCAATATTGGTAACTTCTCCTTGGGGTTGCACTTTAGGTGCATTAGGTACCCCTTACTCCTCAACGTTCCTCCTAGCAGGACGACCTCAGACAGCTCTTCGTGGAGGTATGATTAACTGAAAACACGTGCAAGCACAAATTAGAAGAAATTTTTTAGAGATCAAACTCTAACGCACGAAATGAGTGTGAAAGAAGTGAGAAAATTTCCTAAGTGTTCCAGCCTCTTCATTATAGATGTGGCGGGCTTCACACAGATAACTAGGACTCTACAGACATGGCTTCATAGACTCCCTAGGATTCTTGAACTCTGTGCTATGATACCTAGTTTGTCATGCCCCAAGCCTACACCCTGGGTGGGACTGGCACTCGAGAACCATTGCTGGCCCCAAGTGAACCCTTGGCCTGGCTTACTTACTCAGTGGAAGACTTAAACATAAGAGATAATATCAAATAAGAACCTTATGAATTAAAATTAAAATGTCTTTAAGGAAACATTCAAACTAGCCAAAATGGCTACTCAAGTCTCATAGCAAAACATCTGAAATACAAGACTAAAGGACTATAGCTACTCGTCTATGAAGCCTCTAAAACAAAGAGGGATGTCGGGATAAGACCCCCGATCATCCTAACAACTGAAATACTCGAAATTAATGTAAAAAGAAGCCCTCTGGAAAGCAATGAGGCTCACCAACAGACTCTGAGTGCTCAACAGGATCAACGAGGCGCTAGATGTTGATCCTGGTTACCTGTGTCTGCATCATAAAATGATGCAGGCCAAATGGCACCAGTACGTTGAATGTAAGAGTATACGAGGGGAATACTAAAACGTAATGTAAGCTTGAAAAGAATCTGAAAGGAACACTTACCTTGGCTTTACTCAACTCATGAATAACTTAACTCAATATTAAGCAACAACACATGCAATAAATGGAAAGCTTTTAAAACAATAGAAAGCAACTCAGATTGTTAAAGAAATGCGACAAATATAATAAAGTAATGTAATACTGTGGGAGTTTCTCTAACCGACTACCACCACTATGAGCCTAAGTGGTGATACAACATCTTGCCCACGCTGCTAGAACTGTCCTATACTTTGACGTCATATAGAACGCCTTAACTAAGTGGATCCACTAGTCTATGCTAAAAAGCACTTAAGAAATCATGTAAAAAGTATGATCATTTACTACCTATGATAGCTACATGGTTTATGGAGACTTGAGTTATTATGAACTCGCATCCCCATATCGGTGCTCAATACTACTCTCAAAAATATACTTAGCTCATATGTTTTTAAAACAAAACTTCTTTCTTTGGTTTGAGATAATTACTCAAAACTTAGCTTAAAAGCTCTCATGGAAATCGGTGTTTCCCTTCTTGCTCAAATGTGAAATAATTTTAACTCTTGGGAATACTTAGTTCCCGTATAATCTTTGAAGAAATGAACTTTACTCTTACTCTTTACTCAACTCAAAGCTTAAGTCTTAACACAAGGTTAAAACGTTTGTAAAAACTTTTGGAAAACTTTATGAACTTCTCTTAACTTGACTCTTAACTTGACTCTTAACTTCTCTTTACTTGACTCTTAACTTTTCTTGAATTGAATTATGGATTAAAGGATTGTGATTTTTGATAGGAAAGATTGCATGAAGTTTAGGAGTGCTTTTAGATAGTTAATCATGAGAAAAGATCAAGAAATCACTGTCTGGAAGTAAGTTCGCGACGCGGAGATGCATTTAAATATTTGATCGCAAAATTTATTTTTGAAATAGAGGAGTTCGCGTCCTCTCCGCGACGCAGAGGTGATTTTTGTACACTGGGGGAGCAAGTCCGTGATGCGGACTTGCGTGCCAAAACCTGCTCGACTTTTTCCTTCTTTGTTTTCTCACCCCAATTCGCCTAATTCTGATTCTTTTTCTCAATCCTTCTTTAGATTCAAATACCCAGTATATATACACAAGAATCTAACTCAAAACAACTCTTAAATCGATACGATTTCATCAAGAACTCCACAATCCCATCAAATCTCAAGAACTAAAGCAAACTTCAAGAACATCATACTTTCAACTTTCTAGAAACGAATTTTGTTGAATCAAACATGATTGGCGCGTGGGTGAGCGAACCCGACGCTATGAAAGTCTCAAATACCTTGTCGGAATAAATCCTTGGTGAAATCCACACCCAAACTCGCACAATCTTGACGAATCTTGAACTTTTTTCTCCTTTCTCCTCTTTTCTCTTTTCTCCAAGCCCTAGCGTGTTTCTTAATTGCGTAAACTGACCAAGTTCAGTTTAGACCCCAACTAATTACCAAAAACGAAATTGAATTAATAGGATATGGAAAAGACCATAAAGCCCTTCTAAAATCCGTATTAGACTTTTCTTAATTGAACAATCCAAATTCAAATGAGCATAGCTAACTCATACGAACTCGGAATTGAGCAAACTCGGTGGCGTTGGAAAGATAATTCCAAGATATTTCCTACGGTATCTGGAAGAACACCTAACTCATCCTGAGCTAGGAGTTATGGTCGTTTGAATTTTACCAAAAACCCAAACTTAACATAACTTAACAAATTTCCAGATTTTTCATTCTTTCCTAAAATGACTATTTCCAATTCTAACTCTTTCTAGTTCTTTCAATTAGCGAAATGTTACAAATATAGTGACAATGTCTTGATCTACAATGGATATTGTGGCAAATTCCCATAAATTTGGTTATTGTAAATGTCAAATGAAGAGAGTTTCCATAAACCGTTGAGTTGGGGAATATTTTCGGTCAATTTATTGTTAGACAGGTCTAATCGCGTCAAACTTCTAAGTGATGTAATCGATGAAGGGATTGAACCAGATAGCCTATTATTCGCGACATCAAGAATTTCAAGTTTTGTAAGGACACCAATGTCATTAACAAGACTACCAGAGAAAATAATTCTCATAAAGTTGAAGATTGCAAGTTTCCTCAAATTAGTAATACTTATTCTCTGGCATTGGTCCTCTAAACTTGTTCCTGCCTAGATTCAGAGAGACAAGTTCTGTTAAGTTCTCGATAGACGATTTCAAGAACCCCTCTAGTCTATCACCTTCTAGATTATTCATTTTTCTTAGTGTTCGAAATGCTTAATCTTGTTATCCAGTTGAAGCACATACTAGTTAGCCTGATACCATTACAAAAAAAAAATGCCTTGGGTTGATCAAAATGCTAATCGTCATACATTACCAGTATGGTGTTATCATACAACGCCATTCTAGTAACGTATGATTCAAGAAATTTGGTTTTGTGTCAACCAATAACTCATCAAGAAATTCCTTGTAGTAACTTACTTTTAACATGTTTAGGAAAATTACAGCATATATGGAGCCACTTGTGAAGGCTTTGGAAGAAGTAGGCTATAGAAATGGCGAAAATCTGTTTGGATCACCATACGATTTTCGTTATGGTTTAGCTCCAGACGGTCATCCAAGTCATGTTGGTTCAAAAAATTTCGAGGACTTAAAAGAACTGAGCGAAAGTACAAGCAATTTGAATGGAAGAACAGAGGAGTTTTGAAAGTAACATGTGGCTCTTGCCTTCTCCAAAAGTGTTTTAACACTAAAACACCACTTGTTGTTACCCCTAATGTTACATACTCAGCTCATGACATCCCGGAATTCCTTAAGGATATCGGGTTTCCTGAAGGGGTTTTGCCTTATACATCACGTATTTTGCCCTTGGTTGACAATTTGGTAACTAGTACTGATTCCTATCACTTGTGTAATTGGCTGTGGGGTTAAGACTCCCGAAACGTTGTTGTATGGAGATGGAGGTATATATATATATATAGTGTACTTGTCCGTGCTTCAGATGGTTCTCAACATGCATGAACATGATGTTCATTCTGTACTAACATATGAACATATGATTGTACCTGCATCTACTATATGTGCAGAACAGGACATAAAAATGTTGTATTGTTGGGCTGGTATTTATTCGTGTAAGATTCGTCTTTTGTTGATCTTCGCGGTGTCTATGATAGTCAAATATTAACAGAAAGACACCCTAACTGAGCTGATTTCAATCAACTAGTCGTTTGAAGAAGTCGCTCTCCAATCAGATGTTTGGATGGTGAGCTATACTCCGTGAGGAAACAAAGGGGTAGGCCTTCCCTTGTCATTTGGCCCCTTTTTCTGTGTGATAAGGAATGTTCAGTGTCATTGGCGGATCGAGGATTTTTCACCAAGAGATTCCTAAATATAAAAAAGGCAGAAAAGCGGATCGAGGATTTTTCACCAAGAGATTCCTAAATATAAAAAAAGGCAGAAAAGAAGAAGCCAAGAGAATTCAATATCTCCTATATATGCATTGTAGATACGTAATTTTTGACCGAACTTGATGTTTTACACAAAATTTAGGGCTTAAATATTTTTGTTTATATTTGAATTAAATATTTTGATTTTTATCTTATTTTAGTTAGTTTATTTTAAAATATTTGTAAACTATAAAAAATAGAGTCACATTTTAGGCTAAATTTTATTTTTATTAATTCAAAATTAGTTAAAAAAATTATTATTATAATTTTTTCCACACTCCCCACTTATCCTAACTACTACCAAATTCCCCTATACACATTCCCCACTCCCTTAAACCTCTCACCCACACCCACATACCACTCCCCTTTACTCTCCATATATTCTCAAACACCTTATTCCTATCCTACATATACTACCTAACATCTGCAAACAAAAGGAAAAAAAAAAGAGAAAAAAGACTATCCTAAACACAACAGACAGACGACGCAACACAAAAAAAGAACCAAAACATTTTTCTTGAAATACATGCAGCAGCCAAAAAAGGGAATACACACGGACAGGGGCGGATCTACATGGATCCAAGGGGTTCATCCGAACCCCCTTTGTTGGAAAAATTACACGGTATATATAGGATCAATTTTTCGATTTATATGTATATACCAAGTAATGAACCCCCTGAACATAAGCTAAGGGCTTGGTTCAGTGGTAAAGGGGGTTCAAGAATTCGCAATATAAGTGTTGGGTCGCGGGTTCGACTTCCTGTAACAGCGTTTTTCCCCCATATTTCAGCCGATTTTCATTTAATTTTCTAAATAAATGAAAATTTTGTTTTGTTTGAAAACCAATTGAGATTTATACTATTTTATTAAATATTAAAAAATAAATTTATTTTCCATTTTTATAAAATTAAGTAAAACTTATAACGTTGTTGTCATAATTAAAATTAAAAATACATTCTCTCATACTCATTTTAAGTCAAACGTTTAATTTATATTTGATTAAGGAATAATATAATTATAAGTAAAATTAAATAAATAAGAGTAATCATTTAAAATTTATAAATAAATACAATTGTCGCGATATTTTTCAATCTTGATAATTATTTTCTCGACGCAAATTTTATTGCTACAATATGATCGGATTTAGAAGTATTCCTTAGTTAGTTTCAA
>JAJOOO010010743.1:0-12923 GCA_029582685.1 Solanum piurae
TATTGGAGAGTATTTGTGGATTGAAGTGCTTTTGGATTATGAAATTGTTGAGAGAAAAATAAAATAACTTATTAAATTTGTACCTTCTTTATTTTTCATAATAATAATCTACTTTTTCTTTTACAAATTTCTTAAGAAATCATAAATAGAATAATAGCTTTACTAATTTATACCTTAATTTTTTTGGTAAATTTATAAATTTTATTTGTACTTTCAAAAATAATTAATTGTTATAATAAAATAGAAAAATTGAAATTAATTATATCTTTGTAAATAAACAAATAATTTTATATAACTATTTTTAATAATATAAATAATCAATATTGAGATAAAAAATAATATCAAAATGTTAGAAATAGAATGAGTCTGGCAGGATTTTTTGGATTTCATATTTTTGATGAATAAAATTATTTAAGTGAAAGTATAAAATTTGGAAGAATTGTTAAAAAAGAAACTAAAGGAAAAAAAAAAGTGAAAAAAGTAAGAAAGAGAAAAAGAAAACGTTAAAAGGTAGAGAGAGAAAGATGAGTTTAGCAAAATATAAATAGGCCTAATACAACTTTTATCTGCCACATCATACTTATGCCTCATGCATGAATGATAAATTTTTGGCCAAAGTCATCCACGGCCACCTAAAGTTGTCCGCATAATTCACTTGAACACCTCAACTAAGGTTTGTACCTATTGAACACTTTATCTGCTCAAAAGTGATGTCAATTAGACACAAAACGCTGACATGGCAAAAAACGTGTACATCACTCTCCTAAAGCGCGTAAATCAATTAAATTTTTTTTTTCTTTTCTTTCCAACCTATACACCTAAACAAATAAATGATAATAATAATTAATTAAAAAAAGAAAACGAAGGAAGCTTTCTGCCATCTTCAACTATTCCATCTTCTGCCACCTTCAACTATTCCAATTTCCATAATCTCTTTACCTACACCCAGCTCTCTCTCTCTCTCTCCCTCTCCAATTCTCCAATTCTTCTTCTTCTTCTTCTTCTTCTTCTTCTGCTTTTTCCTTTTTTTTATATAGATTTAATTAAAGTCTCAAATATTTTCGGCGAAGGTCCATTATTTTCGATGAAAATAATTTTTCAGTGAAGTAATTGATTTTTTTTCGACAAAAGTTTTCTTATAATTGTGATAAATGATTAGTAGTGAAAAGAAAATGAAGACAATGAATGGAAGATGTAATGCTATTAAAATGAAAGGTGAATGAGGAGTAGCTTAAATGGACATCAATGGTGTATTATCGATGTCGGTGAAAGGAATAAGATTCGATGAAGAAGAAAGGGGAGGCGATGGTATACTGATGATTGAGAATCAACGGCCCAGTGCAAAGGGAAATTAGTTCTGATGGAGAAGATGAAGAAGAATGGTGGGGTGGGGTGGGGTGGGGGTGGGGATGGATTAATTCAAAAATAATTTTTGATTTTTCTTTTTAAAATTCCTTTTGAATTATTTAAATAAAATTTTAAAAATAAGTTAATCCAATCGACACGTGTCATTATTTCATTGGTCTATTTAGTATGTTTGTGTGTTTGAGATGCACGCATGTTTGTCTTTTTATTGATTATTATTTTGTGTTAAATAAGTATAAATTTGTTAAGATTTAAGTGGTCAATAGGTACTAGGTGTAATTGAGGTGTCTAAATGAATAATGAGGACAACTTTAAGGGGCCGCAGATGACTTTGGCCTAAATTTTTTCGACAAGATGCTACATGTGGTTTGAATTCTTTTTGGAATATAATATGAAGGCAAATTGTACTTGCTACCAATAGTCATTTCCAATACCCCACATAACTTTTTACCTGTTTATAACTCAAAAGGGTTCGTTTCGTTTGATTACAAGTTTAAGATGTGATTAATTAAAATAGAATAAATTATATTGAAATAAGTTATGATGTAATTAATTATGTTGAGATTATTTTTTATTGAGTTTTTGGTTTATTGTATACAAAATAATATGCATGACATAAATTTTAAGATTAAGTTGTTTATTTACATTAGGGATAAGTGTCTAAAAAATATCCCAACTTTGGTCAAATTTGCTATTGCTATACTAAATTTTCATGAGGACCTATTACCTCCCTAGACTATTTAATATCATATTTTAAACATATATATTTGCCCACGTGGACATAAAAAAGAATGCAAAATTATAAGTAGTAATGTGTCCACGTGGATACATATATACCTTTAAAATACACTATTAAATAGTCTAGGGAGGTAATAGGTCCTCATAAAAGTTTAATATCGCAACAACAAATTCGACCAAAGTTAGGGTATTTTTCAGACCCTTATCCCTTTACATATAGTGCCGTATGTATTTAAAAATAAAACTTTCTTCTTATTTAACTTAAAAATAGAATTTTCATTTGAAGTTTGTTAAAGTAAAAGAGGATTTATGAGAAATCAAAATATAAATAAACATAAAAATTACTCAAATAATTTCACAAATAACAATTATATGTATTTAGTGTAATATTTTAATAGAAAAATATGAAGAATTATCATAAAAATAAGGTGTAGTGAAGGTTGGGATGTGTTATATACGTGAAATTAAAAATAATATAAATATACATGAATGTGAAAAGTGAGGTATAAAGAGGGATTTAAGGGATATGTTTATCATTTTTACCTATTTTATCTTGGAATAAGTTATCCCGAGATTACTGTACCATCCAAGGGGAGGAATGTATATAACTTATCCCGTGACAAGTTATATGTTGGACTTTTCAATCAATCAACAAATTAAGTGACATTATAATTTAATCTCATAACTATTTGGTGTTATCCTTCACAGACAACCCCTCAGTGCTAAACCCTATTGAAAATCAACTTTTGCTAATTATCTTTCCTTTTATTAGGTCCTCTAGCTAGTTTTAGCAAATAGAAAGAGTCAAGTTCTTTTCGTCTCAATTTATTTGATATTATTTAATTAATTATAAAATTTAAATTTTTTTAAAAAAAATTTATGGTCTAAAATAAATCTTAAAGGTAAATAAAGAATTTTAAAGATAGGTTATTTCTAATTAGAATTTGTGTGACATTATTTTCAGGACAGATAAAAGAAAAGGTGTGCAATCTAATTTGGGAGGGAGGGACTAGTAACCTTTATATACGTAGCTCAGCCTATAATTAAGAAGTTTGATTAATAATTTGAAAAATAGAAACATAGTGTGTGATAAGAAATCAAGGACGGCTCAACATAGGTGAATGCTTAAAGCGAAATCTTCAGTAGAGGCCTAAAATCTAAACTTGCCTCTAAAATCTAAACAAACTACATATGTTTGAGTCCAGAACTGAAAGGGTAAAAAAAATTTCAAAAATTCCAAAAGGACAATAAAATTTATTTTAGAACCAAAAGGACAATTTTTTAACGATTGAACTAATGTCGTTAAAATTAGATTGACAGCCGCAAGGCACGGAATTCCATGTGCCTTGCAAGGCACCGCTGCCATGTGCCTTACAAGGCTCTGACGGTCTGCGACCTGCTGTCAAATTAAAAACAAAATTTCCTTTTCATTGTCCATGTCTCCAAAATTATCAAAAATACTCTCAACTAATCCCAATATTTACACCTTCGACCTTTCCATTCATTGTCTATGTCAACCAAGGACAATTTTGTCATTTTAAAGAACTCCGTTGATAAAAAAATGTCCAAAACCTTGAAATCGTAAGTTCGACTATAATAATTTATCGTAGAAAAAAAAAATTTGGACTTTTTTAAATCAATGGTGGAGTTTATTAAAATGACAAAATTGTCCTTGATTGACATGTACAATGAATAAGATGAGGTGTAAATATTGAGATTAGTTGAGAGTATTTTTGGAGACTTGGACAATTAAAGGTTTTTTTTTTTTTAATTTAACAGCAGGTCGCAAAATACTTGCAAGGGCGCATGACGGCTGCGTCTTGCAAGGCGCATGGAATTCCACGCCTTGAGCATGTCAACCTAATTTCAACGACGTTAGTTCAACCGTTAAAAAATTTCTCCTTTGGTTCTAAACTGAATTTTGTTGCCCTTTTGAATTTTTTTACCCCTTTGGCTCCGGAATTACATATGTTTTATTTAAAATTTACTTTTCTTAACACTTTCTAGATGCAAATTAATTACTTAATGTTTTTTTTAATTAATGATTTGTTCAATACTTAATGTTAGGTAAGATTTCAACGTTGAAAATCACTCTTTCACTAATATAATTATTATATGAATTGTTTACATAATTCTATAAGTAACAAATTTAAAATAGAAATAAGTGTTAGAAGCATAGAATCTAATTCAAAAAGTTGATTACTTGGTTCCATCTATTAATATGCTTGTTTTAATCTTGAAACTTTAAGAAGATATAAGAAAATTACAATTCACTTTGTTCAACACTTTTTGACTATTAATTCCTATTTTTGATAGAGCATTAATTTAACTTATCAAAAACTTGAAAAAGAAAAGTACAAAAGCAATTTAAAATAATGAGAATGTTAGCACAAAAAATGTAAGAAGGTAAACAATATTTTCTTGATTTCTTCTATTTGAATGAGGTGAAAGAGAATAAAATAATATAATTTTTAAATATATATATATATATATATATATTAAATTTTTCTATAAAAAATTTACATATAATTTATTTTTGGTAAAAGTTTGAGGCCCCAATAATTGGGGGCCTAAGGCATATGCCTTATTTTTACCATTTAGAGCTGCCCCGATAAGAACTCTTTGTACTATCTTTGACAGATAAAAAAAAAATTACAAAGTTCTCTTATCCTAAATACTCGTTCTTCCTTCATGGATTCCTCTCTTTAGTTAAATTTTTCGATCTTGTTAACGACTTTACAAGCTCTAGATTGTTAATTAGGATCGAAAGATTTAACTAAAGAAGAGGAAGCATGAAAGAAGAAAGAGGATTTTGGATAATAGAACTTTGTAATGAAAAGAACCAGAATTAGCTTGAATTGATTTTTCTTGAATTGCTTACAAAAGCCTAATGCTGCCCCTATTTATACACGTCTACAGATTCTTCTAGATATATCTACAAGAATTTTTTTGATAACTTTATCTTTCAACCATCTTAAGAAGATTCTAGAGTTTTTAAATCTATCTTTGATAAATATCTAAGATATTACAATTGATCATTCGAGAAGCTTCCTAACAAATCGAAGGTTTTTTGTCATTTCAAAAAATTAACTTTAGCTTTTTCATATTCCCGTGGTAATATATATAATTATTGAAATATGCATTATAATTGTTTGCAACAAATTTTAAATATATGGAAATAAATCAAACAAAAATTAAATATGAAGAAATAAGAATATTATTTATAAAATAATATGGGTACAATTTTGTTTCTCTTTTGATTCTTGTTTCTCTTAAGAGTTCTTCTTGATTCGAGGATCATTAGTGACATATTTTTCGAGCTAGGATGATTTGGAATTGATCTTCATGAAAGGATTTGTGGATCTTGAAATATTTGATTGTCAAGAATAGTCTAAGAATATTTTGACCTCTTTATGGGATATCCGAGATGTCATTTGGTGAATTGATGAAGGTTGAATTTCCTCTTCCCCAATCCTCAATTTCTTTAAAGACAAAAAGATATATATGTACCGACTGATGAAGTCAGAAATTTCGTCAAGGGTGTTTAAATTTTAAAAGAGTGATTTATTTTTAGCGAAGTTGGTGCACAATTTTATATTTTTTTTACTGATGAATGGGTGTATCCAAATTTAAAATTAAATTACATATCATCTAACTAATTCATACAAAAACTTAAATTACAATACTATCAATGGTCTAAGTCAAAATTAACAGAGAAAAGTCAAGAAAAACAATTTCAGCTACTAGTTGAATATGCTCAAGTGAATTGTTGGAACTCTTTTCATAATTTAAAATAAGTGAATTTTTTTATAGTTCAAAAGAATTGTTGAAACTTTTTGCTACTAGACAACTATTTCAATTTCTTTCCATTTTTTTAGGAGACAAGAATGGAACTTGGGACCTTACACTCTTAAATGAGTATGGTTACCACTATCTACCTATTAAAGAATATTTTAGGCTGACCAGCCTTCACCGGCTGTAGCTCCGCCCCGCTGACTCTATCCTAATATTCCCTTGGAGTGAACCTGCGTCTAGGTTTAGAGAAATAACAAAGGATGGCTAAGAGAAAAAGAGTGAATCTGGGGTCCTTGGTATATCAATAAGTTAACAAAGGAGTATTCCTTTGTGATTCAATGAAGTGGGAACATAGACTTGATAGGAAACTAGTGACAATCAGATGTGGAGATGAGCAAGTATTTGCCTGGGGTTAGACAACTCTAACTAAATTACAAATATAGTGGAAAAACCAATGAAGGTTGATATATAGTACAAATACTATAAAAGAAAGACTAATATATCTTTGAATCCAAATATTTATTATGAGTGATGATAGTCTATATTATGTAGTATTGCAAGATATTTAAACATGATACAAAAAGAGTGCAAAAAGTTGGTTAGGGTTAAGATACCAAATAGGGTAAAGAATTGGGAAAGCCAAGTCATGAAAAGACACTAGAAATTAGGGAAAAGAGGAAAAGACATTGGCAAAATCCAAGATAAATGATCTAATAACAATTCACCATTCCAAAAGAAAGACAAATAATGAAGTCATAGATACAATTGAATGCCAACATTGGTCTATTTGGACTCTTTATAACACTAACCTAGAGGAAGAATATGGATAGTGCAAAAAACTATTATGTACCTTATATTGTTAATATAGTGCAATTTACCTCTCAACTAGTGCATTATGAAGTCCAACAAAGAGGCACTAAACACATTTTCAATGTGACTAAAATTTCAGGCTCTTAGGAATCATTAATTAATAATTTCATACTAGATTTCAAGTCAGATGCAACTAGATATATGCATTTTTGCTATCAGATACATTAAAATAGGAAGAGAGACAAACGAGATTGGATAGAGGTGAGCGAGAGAATACATGTAAATCCACTTGAATACAATATATCTTGAACAAATTACACTTAATTTTGACCTCATACATGCATCCAAGATAATGTAAAGGCTCTTAGGATTCAAACATAGAGGCATGGCATTGTTAAAACGGCTTAAGATATAATGGGGGATTCAAATTAGTACAAAGTCAGCGGCGATGTCATAAATTTTATTAAGATTGTTCAAGGTTTAATATATACATATGAAAAGTTTGATTTGTATACTTCGTAAAATTTTCTATATACATAATATAACTTTTTAACGAAAGATGTTCAACTGACCATTCTTCACGTCATTTTTCTTTTCCATTATTGTTGAGTAAAATGTTGGAGAACTAATATAGTGTGAGTTTCTTCATTTTTCTTTTCTTTTTACAGTACTAAGAAGACAATAGAACGTTATCAGAAGAATGACAAGAATTTGAGACATGACAAAATATTACTTGAACAGACTACTGAGGTTTGCATTTTTTCAATTTAAGCTATGTTTATATGTTATATATATTATATAATATTACCACATTCATGTGGATAATTAATAACATGGCAAAGGCTGTAATCAACCCAAAATTAGTGCTCTTTAATTGATATTATTTCTGATTTAAGCACGATTTTTGAATATCTCAGGGGTATAGCAAGGTATGGCGAGGGTAGTCAATTGAATATCTTTCGTAGAAAAATTATACATGTACTTTTCATACATATATATTAAACTTTGAAAATATCTTGAACATTTTTAACGAAATTTTGTACTTCCCTGCTGGAATATCCAACCAGAGTTGTATGTATAACAACAACATACTCAGATTAATCACCTCTCTCCAATACTTCTTCGGCCTATCTCTACTTCTTTCACACCTGCTATATTAAGCCTCTGGCACCTCTTTACTGGGGAAATATTGCGCATCTCCTCTTCACATGTCCAAATTATTTTAGTCTTGATTCCCTCGTCTTGTCCATTATGGCGGCCGCCATTCCCTCATTGTCACTAATATCACCCCTAGTGTGCCCGCACATTTATCTCAACATCCTCATTCTGCGACTTGCATCTTCTGAATGTCGGATTAATTCTTAACTGGTTAACACTCTGCCCCGTACAACATTGATATAACCACTACTTTGTTGGACTTACCTTTAAGTTTAGATGGTGCCTTCCTATTGCATAAGATTTCGGAGGCAACCATAGTTTGTATGTAAAGCTTAATTTTTTTTTATTCCTTGCAAATATCTTAAAATCCTTTTACCAGCTTTTAAAGATCAAGAATGATTACATTTTCATATATTTTGTGTTTTAATATAAAAAAAATTTACGTTTTCTATCGAGTGTTTATAGATGAACAGTTCTTCATTCCTAATCTTTCGAAAACTTTTTAAATATAATTCCTTAAATATTTTGTTTATTAAATTTTTATGTAGCATTTGAAGGAGGAGGTTATGAGCATGACTAGGAATCTGGAGGTTCTTGAAAACTCTAAAAGGTAATTAATATCTACAATTTCCCTATGCTACGATAATTATATTATTTCCTCAGTCTCAATTATGTGCAACTATTTGTTTTTTGAGAGTTAAATAATTTAAATTTGACCATAAATTTGTGCATATATGGAATTTCAATTTTTTTGAAATGAAATTTATATATTCGTAAATTACGTAAAAAGTACTATAAATTACATAATTGATAATCCATAATATTTAAAAGATGTATGAAAAATTTACGGTCAAAGATAGACTTATTTAAACCTTGAAATCCGAAAATGCTACAGAAATTGAGACGGAGGGAGTATAAAACTAATTTGTAAATGATTCTGAATTTATTTATTTTCTGTGTTGTTATGTTGTTGATGGCAGAAGGCTTTTAGGAGAAGATTTAGAGTCTTGCTCCATTGATGAACTTGAAAAGGTTGAAGGACAGTTAGATCAAAGTTTAAGAAATATTAGGGCAAAAAAGGTATGTATGTACAAATAGAGATCTAAACGCACTTGTTTACAATTTTTTAAGAGTCTGAACAACACATAATTTAAGTGTCTTCATTCATCAGATACCTAATTTAAGAATAACTTTTGAATTTAGTAATTTTAAACTTAAAATATATGTAACATACTAAAATACCCATTGGATCATATGCTCTTTAAACATGGCAAGTATAATATATAGAGTAAAAATACATTCTTTTTTTCCCTCATAAATTGAACTCCTCCCCTCCCACCCCAACACACACCTATCTGTGTGCCACACACTCTTTTGTGTGGCCATGTGGATGCTAACTTATCAAATCATAATCTATACAGATTTTTTAAATATCTAATCATAATATATACAGATTTTTGAAATATCTGATTTTAAACATATCATAATATTACGTGGTTATAAATTTCTTGGAACTTGTGATTAAATAGGGGCAGACCCACCCTTGAATAAGGGGTGTCAAGCGCTTGACACATCTTCGCCGAAAAATTATATCGTATATAGAATTATATTTTGGTTTAATAAATATATATATAAGTATTGACACCTCTTGACACAAGTTAAATGTTTAGTCTAGTGGTTAACGTGTTGTAAATATTTCTTGAGATTGTATGTTGTAGTCATAATTATATTTTTTATTGCAACTATTGACACCCCTTAATGTCAATCTTGGGTCGGTTAAACTTGTCATAGTATTTATGTATAGCTATAAAATCATTTTAAGTAAAATAAAAGGTTTAAACTAAATTGTTTCCAAATTTAAAAAAGAAATCATACTTTTGTAAAACCGATTAAAAGAAAATTGATTCTTGTAAATTGAAATAAATGGAGTAATAACATAAAGTGAAGTTTTTACTATGGAATTAATATTTGTGTGTTTTATAATTCCAGAACCAGCTATTCAAGGAACAAATTTCTCTTCTAAAAGACGAGGTAAAATGCATTAGTATATATTATTGTATCCATAAAGTCAGTTTATTTATTTTTATTTTATTTACATTTCAATTTTAAAATAATTGAGAAAATCGCATAATAACTGCTTTATTATAATTTTCCTTGGTTCTTTTGTCCCAGGAAAAAGTCCTAATGGAGAAAAATGCAGAATTGCGGGAAAAGGTGAAATATATATTTCACTTTTCATATTTAGCAACTTTAGATTTAAAGATTAATAAAAATCGATCAAATTAAAACACATAAAATAAGATGAATGAAATAATATGTTTAAGCTATGATTTAAAAGTTAACAAGATCGATCAAATTAAGACACCTAAAATAAAATAAATGAAATAATATTTTTAAGCTATGGAGGCAACAAGAACCTCAAGTTAAGATAACTTTACCTTCTTTTACCTTACTATGTTGCCGTACCACATTTTTGCCAAATTTTGAGTTAATGACAGTATAATTATTATTATTTTACTTTTATTTGTGACTTGTTACCGTAGGATATTGAAATAATTTTTTAAATCCTTAATTTTACATGTTAAAGGTTTTTACTTGTATTTTTATATTAATTTTTTTTACCTAGTAACACACATTGAAACTTTATTCGTGTGCATCTCCTAAAATTTCTCATGGGTCAATCTGATCTACAAGTCAATCGAATCGAAATGAATTTAGCGAGTCATATTTTGATTGAATAATCATTCAATATTTTTTAATTTGTTATTACAGTATGAGGCTCGACCGCTGTCTTTATTTATTGATCGACAAGAAGATGAAAGTCCTCAAGCACGAAAAATGAAGGTAGATACACAACTATTTATTGGACTTCCTGAAAGATGACTAAAGACGAAGTCAAGATTTGAAGTTTATGAATTCAATAATTTTATTTATTTGAATCACTTTATTCTAAATTAATAATTTATATATATTCAACAATTTTTCTTGAAATAAATATAGAATTTTAATCAAAGTTATTAAGTTCGACTGATTCTGTAATTTATGTACTAGCACCGCTTCATTAATTACAAGTTTTTGTGACTGCCATTTAATTCACTTGATGACCAAAAATAATAACAACAAAAAATAAATTAATCATCAATGTTTTTAGTTAAGCACGACTATTGCCAATAATCCTTTTCTATTAAGTCCTTTAATATCATCTTAATGAAAGGTTAGCTGATCGACTAAAACTAATGACGAGAGGATTAAGATCTTGTAAATTTGAGAGGATTAACTAATGATAACCTAATCTATCTGATTAACGATCTCATGAATTATGTTTATATGCACAATAACAAATTATTAGTTAATTAAATATGAAGTATTAAAAAGTTCATAAAAGTTTTAAGGTTCACTAATTATTCGGTAAGTTTGATCTTATTTTATCTAGATCTAGTTGGTTCATAGTTCAAGAAACACCAAATTCGACGCATTATATTCATTGTGAAGACTCAGCAAAATTGCTTACCTCATATATATTGGTAATGTAAAAAAAAATACTTCATGAAACAGAGGCAAAACTAGAATTTAAAATTTATGGATTCGCTACTTGATCCCCCCAAAAAGAAGGAAGCCGCGGTCGAATTTAAATTCTGGAAATAAGTTGGGGTCCTTTACCAAGTCTGCCAAATAGAAGATGATAGAGGGACAAAAGTACGGTGGAGGTTGGTTGAAGATGATGTTACGCGGCGTTCGAAACCAATCTTAGCTTGAAGTGAATGAATTATAATTAAAGAAGTAAGGAAATGAGACGACTCTTTCTTGATCTATATCATAAATAAATCTTCCCCTCCACACCAATCAAGATTTTTCTCTAATCCTTGACTGCAAGACCCACCCGTCGAGCAGGAACGAAAGTCGGTCTTAGTGATCCGACGGTGCCGAGTGGAAGGGTCATCGCTCAACGGATAAAAGTTACTCTAGGGATAACAAGTTGATCTTCCCCAAAAGTTCACATTGACATAAAGGTTTGGCACCTCGATGTCGCTCTTCGCCACCTGGGGTTGTAGTATGTTCCAAGAGTTGGGTTGTTCGCCCATTAAAGCGGTACGTGAGCTGAGTTCAGAATGTCGTGAGATAGTTCGGTCCATATCTGATGTGGACGTTAGAGCATTGCGAAAGCCTTTCCCTAGTTCGAGAGGACCAGGAAGGACGCACCATTGGTGTACCAGTTATCATGCCCACGGTAAACGCTGGGTAGCCAAGTGCGGAGCGGATAACTGCTAAAAGCATCTAAGTAGTAAGCCCATCCCAAGATGAGTGCTCTCATAATCCTGATATTATCTCGAATTAATTAATACATATTAATAATTGAATTTACAATCAAATAGTTATAGATATTTACTATAAATTTTTGATATATACACAAAAGTTTAAACAAAAAATATTTAATAAGAAATCGCCTCTATTTGTCGATATAATTTAACTTGTTGCAATAGGGTATCTGAACAATTTTTCAAATTCCTTATTTTCACTTTTATAAGATTTTGCCTGTAATTTTTAAAAATGACCTAATGATACACATTCAAACTCTAAACAAGTTAGAAACTTCGAATATCTCTAGGCTTTAAATCAATTTCATAAATATATAGTTAGAAACATTGCTTCTTTATGGAAATGACACAACTTTTTTGGGTAGTCTAATACTCCTAGTAGAGTTGCACCTCCATTTGTAGTATATATTGTAACAAATGTTCAATTAAATAATAATTTTTATTTAGCTACTTTAACGAGAAGGTGTTGATTGACACCCTTCAAGTACATTTGGCTTCATTACTGACTAAAATTACATCATTATCAAAGTGCCCCGATCTGAAAATATACCTAGTTGGTTAAGGTTAAAAACCAAAAGGATAGTACCTGAGGTATTAGAAAATAATAAAAACATGCATGCTTTGTCATTTTCTTTTTATTTTCCAAAATTGTATTATTGTCCTTCATTTCCCATCCATGTATTGAGTTTTTTTTAAGTCCATACATTGAACCTAAAAATTTTGGACTATATGGTAAGATAT
>JAJOOO010010744.1:0-17706 GCA_029582685.1 Solanum piurae
TATATATATATATATCAACAAATTAACGAGTGCAGAGACTACAAAGAACTAATTAGTCATGTAACTATAGAGAAGAAATAAAAGAGTTACCATTAATATAAATTATAGACCTTACACTTGTTTTACTTGTACGAATGGACCTATAATCGTGCATGTTATATTTAACTTTTAGTTCTAACGCAATTATGAAAATCAAGTCGACAATCTAAGTAGCTCAGTTAGTTGGTATTTGATGTTTTACCTTATTAGTAAGGGTTTGATTTTCCATCTTATAATCCCCTCTCTCATTTGTGTCAATCGAATGAGTACTTATACAATGATGCACTTGTGTCAATCGAATTTAACCAAAAATAAAATAAAATAACATGTTGTTCAACTCTATTAATTTCCCAATTATGAATCATTTTTCTTTTATGTACCTCACCTCATCCCATGATCAATAGTGTTCTCACTTATTGTCCTTCAACGTGACTCGAACCTTCCAATAACGACTTCAAGAGATATTGTGGCAAAATAAATTACTTCATGAAACATGATAAAAGTTATCTTATCCAATTATTAGTTAAAATTACAATTTTCGATGATCTAATACATTCGGTTAAACAAGATTTAAACGTATTATCAATCAATACCAGAATATTATTAGTATAGTATATAGTATCCTATTCTAATTTGTTCCTCTCAATTAATTACAAGCTTTTATTACCGACCCTTAAAAGTTGTTATCCTATTAGGACCATCAAATCAAGTGCCAAATCACTTAATAGAGGAATATTAGTGGATTTAAAAGAGAAAATAATACAAGTGGATATTCAGAAGATATGGAATGACATACACCTTTAATAATTTTCTTTGATTTGCCATCCGGGGTTCAGAGTCCATATTAGAGCCCCGACTTAATCTGGATCACGAACTATAGGGTCCATTTAGGGATGACACTCCTAGCAGGATTTTCTCAAGACTCGAATCCGAAATCTTTGATTAAGGTAAGACACTCCCACCACTACATCACCGTCCATGTTTATGACACACACCTTTAATATAACACTACTAATGCTAAAGTATTTAATTTTCAAAAAAAAATAATATATATATATATATATATATATATTGGGGCCTTGCCAATTCACGTGAATAGGCCCTACCCTCTTCTCCAATTGTCTCTTAGTGCAAATTGTGGTGAAGGCCCACTAATATTCATTGTGAATTCACTATATATGCTTGATGTCAATAATTGATACTTAGATTCTCCTTAAATTTTTTATTTATTTTCTTGTTACTAGTTCAATTTATAACTTTTGAATTCAAATATATGCAGCTGAGGTATAATTCTTTTTCTCTAATATATATAGTTCAGTTTTTATGTGTAGAAATGACAAATAAACTTTAGAAAAAAGAGAAAGCTTGACTAAAAGTAGATATATAGAATGAGTGATATACAAAGCTGCCAAAATTAGAAAGAATGTATCAACTTTTTGAGATCTTGATGTAGCCAAAATGGGAGTGTGCTTGACCAAAGTTATTATGGGAAAAAGCCCAATTACTTGTAAATTTCTCATCTTTACATGAAGCTAGTTTTGTAAGCCCAATACTTGTAATGCATGTCAAATCAATAAATATTGGAAAAATTAATTAAAAAAAATATTATTTAATTATATTATTGTGTTTTTAATTTATTTATTTTATTTTATTTTTTGATATTTGAATTATATAAATTTTGATTAATATTTTAAATATTTTTTTTTTATGATATTGACCGTGGAAACTTGTACTAATTTATAGTACTTTTCGTTGTAGTTTATGAATATCTAAAATTTAACTTTAAAAATTAGTTAAATTAAAAATAAAAAGTAAAAAGTGTCACAAAAATTAGAATTGAAGGGAGTTTGTATTTGCATATAATTTTTGTTAGTATTCCATGGAGATCATAATTTGTATGAGACCATCAGCACTTTTTGAGCTAGCTAGCTTGTCCACACTCTAACCGTTGACTCTAGGCGAATGGGGGTCCCACGTCACTAAGTGCGAAGACAATGTCTCCTCCTGGAAAATTCTTACCTATTTTTTGAGGTCAATCAATTGAAATTTTCCCTTTAATTTATCACCTACTTGTTTTGTTATAAAATATATAATATATATATTATAATCAACATAGGATCCTCCTCTACACTGAGAAAAGTTTGAAGTGCACATCCCCTTAGCTACCATTCCTCTTTCATAAATTGTCCGGAAGAAATTTTTTTGGGTTTAAACTATGCTTATGTACTTGAATTTATTTTTATTTTTTTGAAAAAAAAAACTATTTTACTTTCATGCGAGAAAATAATAGAAGCTACGTTGATATTTTTATTAAAAAATAAGTTGGTATATGGTTAGTAAGTATACATTCTTAGGTTGTTATCCATATCAACTCTAAACTAACGTTCTATCCTCACTTGTGCCAAATGATTTACCAACGGAAAAAATCATTGACTAATGGAGGAAATCAAAGTCAGTTTATTTTCTTTCTGCCACTCTGGGAGAGCTATACCATCGACTTCTTCCAATACCTTGAAATTATATCCCATAAAGAATTATCTATAAGACTACAACCAGTAATGTTTCTGAAGAATCAAACAACTGGTGAAAAGTGCCATGGTAATTCTAAAAAGAAAAGATGTATGATGCCAATCTCATTATGATCTTGATGATTAGCCAAGTGAAATGTGATTTTCTATTTGAATAGGCACAAACTTTCCAGAAAAAATAGGCGAAAGCCTTCAATGCCCACTTCGAAATCCTATTTGAATTGTTTACCATATGAAAAATGCGACATAGGCTGTTCATATAGAATGCATGTCACAATAACCTTGTTGATGCACCATTATCTGATTCATGGAATAGCAGCTAAACCTTGATTTCAATACAGAAAATTTTCAGCACGGGCTAATGCTGTATTTTAGATCCGCTAAAATAAAAGGGAAGTTAACTACAAGTACCAACTATTCCTGCTCAAAAAAGTAATAATCAGTTAAACTAGGGTCATCATTAGATATGAATTTGGAGATAAACTAAGGAGACACTGACTGGATTGCTCCATGATACTTCTTTTTAATTGCTCTTTCACCACAGAGCTAGCTATACAGATCTGCAACATTAAAAAAAAGAAGCAATTAGACAGTGATATATAGTCATAGTACAGGCAATCATTCACTGGTCAACCACTACTAAATAGTCGAGGTGTGTGTCAAGCTGGCCCTGACACACCAGTATCATCAAAAAAAAATCTGCACTGAGGCCTTGTGTGATGCTCTGCTTGCAGCCCTTTGACATTACTCAAATCCTAATTGAATTCTAGAACTCACACTAATTTAGTCAGAGATATAGGATGCACTTGAGTCTAGATGTAAGAAAAAAAATTTCTTATCTCCATATGCATGAAACACCTGATTCTGGGCATCTATGTTCCAAAGCAGGACTGATGAGTTTGTGTTGGTGAAGGTCCAAAGAGACTGAACTTCCTCTGGTCAAACTTTTTGCATCAAAAGATCAAGGTTAGAGGCTATAGAAGAAAATCATTTCCCACATCCTTGTGAGAAACAACAAAATCTATAATGTAGTCCTAGAGCGGGAGATTGAATTTATTCCAATGTTTATCATCTCCAAGCCATCGAATGCAAAGACAATTAGTGGTTGGGTAAGCACATCTTACCCTTCAGAAAGAGTGAAGCAACTTCCTTGACACGCTTCATAAAGTAATAGAGATTCAGACAACTAACTCATGCCTACGGTTCTCACACCATTCCATGAGTTAGGCCCTTAAGTTCAGCTGAGGGTAAGAAGTCATCTCAAACCAAAGCAACTGCGTATGTCATTCAAAAGAAACTATGATAATTTGAGAATCATCAATCAGCATCAGGTCAGCAATCATCCGACCATTAGTAATGATGTAATACTGTCTAACCCATATTAAGCATCTTAATCTTTTTTTTCTCTAGAGAAAAGGCAAGTATAATCTTAATCTCTTAATAAGTTAATAAGAATTTTTTTTAATGAAGTGATAAGTTCTAAGATTCTTAATTTTCCTTGGCATGGATATCAAAGCAAAGAGCATAAGATCAGCTCCCACCAACCTAATTTGGGTCCTTTTGCTACAGAAGGCAAAGAACCCTTTCAAAGACATTAAGATAGGTCCTAGGCAGAAATAATGATGAAAGTTGAGACAGAACACAAAGGAACATCAAACGCTTTGAACTGGGATAAATGGACCTTCTTGAAACACTTTGAATGGGTTAAAGGAAAAAGGAAAAACAGGTCTCCTCTTTATGTGAAGACTGCAAAAAGATCTGCTACTACTGGTCATCATATAACCAAAGGACTACTGTCGAAGGTATTGAATCAAAAAATAAGAGGTTGCCATGTTCTCGTAAAATTATAACTCTTTCATAATCTGGACAAATGATGGTATTTTATCATTTTGGAACAATAGTCCTGACATTCCAGTTACAAACTGGTCCATAAAATACTGGCAGGAAATGCCTTTAAGCTTTCCAACACCACGAAAACTATCTACAACACCGTTCCTAAGGTGTAAGCTCAGAACATTGTTAATTAAATACTTGAAGATGCAATCCTAGTGGTTCAGACCCCAACACTGGAGACCAAAACTAATTATGCTAAAAGGTACTCTCCGTCCATCCCAATTTAAGTGTCTTAGTTTGAATAGGCATGGAGTTTAAGAAGAAAAAAAAGGAAGACTTTTGAACATTGTGGTCTTAAATTAAAGATGTGTGTAATCCTTAAAATCTTGTGATCTTAATTGGGAAAGACCAGAAAGGAAATAAGACACTTCATTGGGACGGAGGGAGTAAAAAAGAGTACCCATCTCAACTGAAAAACAATAACTATAAAGAAAAAGAGAGTTACATCCATGGCTCCAAGTTAAACATGCAAATCATCAAATGCCCTAAAAAATCTTTACAACAACTAGATGCACATTTAAACTTCAAATAGAGGTTCAAGACCATTTTTACACTTCTAATTTTGTTTAATCATGCATAAGCATACATCCATCTTAGCCTCAAAATCAATTACACACATAGCACAATATTCACTACTGTATAATGAACAACACATAAATCATCAAAAGGAACTTAATATTAGCAACAATATCACAATGAGATGAGGAATTTAGAAACTAAAACACCCAACACTCTTATCACTATTACATATCCGCATGCTAAGCCAACAAGTTTTGAACTTTCACACCAATGAATGTAAAAAGGAGCAAATAGGTTCATGAGAAATCAAAAGGTGTAAACTTTATACCATCAGAGCCAGACCGCTTAGTATGCTTAATCTTTTCAAGCTGAACTTGTGTGTCCATAAACAACTGCATCCTTTGAACCTCCAAATCCTTAGCAAACTGCATCCTCTGCTTCTCCAGCTCCACCATTTGTCTCTGTTTCATCCCTTCAACTCTCTCATATATCTCCCCAAACCTCTCTATAGCCTTAGCCAGCCTCCCCATCCCATCCTCTTCCCAACTCTCCTCAGTCATCTCCACATCCTCCTCCTCCTCCTCCTCCTCGTCATCATAATCCTCTTCCCCTCCTCCTGCTGCAGCAGCAGCAGCTACCGCCGAATAATTTCTCCTGAAACACGATTCATCAAAAGCCGGCAACTGCCGCTTCTGAGGCAAACTGACCGGCGTCACCATTGCCGATCTCCGGTAAGGCAACGGCACTCCCATAGGCGGAGAGGACATCGGTAAAGGTAACGGAGACACCATCACCGGCGTAACTTTTTTATCGGAGTTGCCGATCAACACATCAAGCCGTTCGAAGAAGGGCCAGGATGACGTTAGGGTTCCGTTAGACTCAATAATTTTTGCCTTCTCAACTTTGTACTTCTTCTTCAAGGTATCTATCCGATTCTTACATTGAACATCGGTGCGGCGACTCTTCTTCGAATGTCCATGAAGGACATTAACGGAATCGGACACGTGTTGCCAATCCTTCTGACGGAGATTTCCACGGTTCAATTCCATATAACGACGTCCCCAAGCATCAACAAGGGTCCATGTAGCTTGTTCGCTCCAACAATCCTCACGGAAGGGCAATGGCCTTGAGGACATGGTTACCTGTGTGGAGGATTCAGTAATTTCACCCATTGATGGAAAGAATGAAGAAGAGAAGAGGAAACGTTGATCGGAGAATGAAGGAAGAAAGAGGGAAGGGTATAAAGGATAATCGCCGGTTGGCGATTGGAAAAGCGCGTGAGCCGCATGAGTAGGAGAGTGTACGGAGGTGATGACATAAGAAAAGGTGAAGTCGCCGGGAATGGCGCGTGAGGTTACGACAGACGGCAACAGGACGGAATTGAGGAGTGGCTTTGTGTTACGCAATTACGTAACGTCGTTGTCGGAATGGAATTTGGAATTGTCGATTCGATTAGAGGGTTAATTTTCTGTTTTACTTTTTAAAAAATTCAATTTTCAGGTAAAGTATATGTATTTGTGATGTGGACGGAACGGAGAAACGGGGTGGGCCGATGCCAACTTAGGAGTTATCTGAATTGGGTCAGATTTTGCAGGTAATCTTTTTTATCCCTATTCCGAAAACAATTCTTTTTTTTTACGAAGGTGAAAAATAAGAAAATGCACTGTTAAGATTGAAATTCATTAGTGTGAAAATAATAATAATAATACAGAGTAAATTGCCTAGGCAGTTGGTTCGAATCGAATTGACTGATGAAAGATTCAACTGTACTGGAATAGAGTATTATGTTTTAAAAGAAAATTAATTTTCTTGGCAATTAAAGCGAATGCAGTCCTGATAAGTACGCGGTGCCGGTGGCCTACTATCTTTTCACTTTAATCCTCCTTGTATATATATATATATTTTAATTAAAATTATGTTTTCAAATAAATTTTATGTTCTTTTAATTATCTTTATCTTTCTAAGAATTTTCTATAGTCAATTACTTACAATGCATTCGACTGCACCTCTTTTTTACCTGTCCACAAAATTTCAATCTTATTTTCATTTTGTTTATCACGTAAGCCTCTTCCATGTATAATTTTGTTCATGATCTCATCTTCCCCATATATGTTCACATATTCTAAGCTTTATTATCTTCATCTTCTAAATATGTAGTCAAACACTTTATCGCACGATACCTTTCCGTCAGCTTTGAAAGTTTGAAACTAGTAAAGCTATAAGACCAGCTATTTCATTTCCTCGAACCCAAACAGACGGCTCAAAACTTTGCGGGCTAAGGCCCACTTCCATTGGGCTACTTGAGAGATATTCCTGCCGAACACAACTTGGACTTATTTACGCAAACGACCCTTCTTTCTTTAATGGGGAAAAATATATTTAAGCCACTTTAAAAAAGGAAAAATTACTTCACTATCATATTTACCTATTTTATCTTTAGTTTAAAAAAATTACACGTAAAATCAGTTTTTAATAATTATACCATATATTTTAAAAAGTTAAATCAGATACACAAATATCTTAAATATGATATTGAATAATTATTTTAAAGTCTAATCTCCTTAATTAATGAGATACTAACAATTTAAATTTTACTTTTTCTCACATCACACCAACTGTTCCTCTCCCCAATCTCATTACCCGTATGAATCTCACCCCACCCCCCACGTAATTCACACACCCACTTTTTCCACTTCTTCCTTAACCATCTCAATACATGTTTGCTTATACTAAATTCATACCTACTTCTTGATAATCATTCTTATACAAAGAGGTAAAAAATTAATAAATTACATTGTAATAGTTTACATAGTGTATCTAAAGAAAACAAAGATATAAAAAAACAACTTTCCATACATAAACTAAATGTATCTTAAGACTAATCAAAACTTGTATTACAGAGAAAAAAAATGAAATCGTACAATTGATGTATCCGACTCAAAAACTATTTCACCATTACGATTACATCCAATATTTTTCTCTGTAGTCGTTATGTATAATGGATACAATCCAAAATCAGATTTGTGTCTTTTTATTTCATAAACAACTTCATTCTCATCTCGTTCTGAATTTGAAGTCAAATTGTCTTCCACCATGTATCTGATCTCTAAAACATTGCGACTAATTCCATATCACACACTATAACTTGTCAGAAATACATTAGTACATAACTATAAGATGTGAAGCTAGCAATCTTCCGCATAAGATCCATATCTTGTCTAGAGTTGCATTCTCCTTCCATAGAAACATGATTTGTAAAGAAGGTCGGGTAACTGGAATAAGTCAAAAGCTGAAGTAAATTTTCCAAAATGTAGTCCCAAACATTATGACTACAATCAATTTGTAGTTTCTTGGGAATACCTTCAACAAGATCATGGTAAGTCGCATTATCCTTGAGAAGTATTTCATCGATCTTTATGGGGAATATTGATCATTCTGAAAAAAATCATCAAACGCAAGAAACAAAATAAAAATTGCTGCCTAGAAGATAAGTTTTCAATTAGAGAATTATTGTGGTTTTAGGATTTCGTTATTTTAGAAAGATTTATTAGAGTTGATATGCATGAATCTGCAAACCAGTATGAGTTATTAATTAAGCCTAAATTACTCCTTTATTTAAGGAAATCGGTTAAACACATTTAATTCAAAATTATTAAAACATGTATGATCTCTTTATAATTCAAACCATCGGATACATATATCTGGCGAGTAATGATATATGTATTCGATGGACAAAATATAGTATAGGATGTAAATTGTAATTATTGAAACTATCTTGAATCCTACTAATTAGGTCCTAAACTAGTGGAATTTATGTAGTTTGCTCTAAAAAAATGTTATGCAAATACAACACTCTAAAGATATTAGACTCGGCTCTAATACTTATATATTTCTCAATGTCACAAACAAAACTTATATCTTACAAAAATTTAAAATGTGCAACGTTTTCTCGTTATTATTAGCCTAAAAAGTTCATAAGTTTCCGATAAAACTTAGTTATGATGGAACAATAAATACGTTCTGATCATATACTACATCCATCAAGGTATATAATAATACTAATAATAATAATATTAATTAATATATTGAAGCGAAAGTGTGACTTTCGGTAACATCTTGCTATTCGAAAGAACTAGGAAGAGTTAAAAATTGGAAATAGTCATTTTTGGAAAAAATATAAAAATCTGGAAAGTTTGTTATGTATGTTAAGTTGAGTTTTTGGTCAACTTCAAACGACCATAAATCCTAGCTCACGATGATTTAGATGTGTTTCCAGATATCGTAGGAAAGATCTTGAATTATCTTTCCAACGCCGCCGAGTTTGCGCAATTCCAAGTTCGTATGAGTGAGATATGCCCATTGAAAATTGGGCTGTTTGGATAAGGAAAGTCCAATCCAGATTTTAGAAGGGTAGTTTGGTTTTTTCCTTACCCTATTATTTTAATTTCATTTTTGGTAATTATCTAAGGGTCTAAACTGAAGTTGGTCAGTTTACGCTTTTGGAATTTGAGTTAGAGTTTTGAGAGAAGAGAATAAAAGAGGAGAAAGAGCAAGAATCGTCAAGATCTTCAAAAATCGCTTGTGAAATTCGTCAAGGGATGATCCAAACAAGGTATGTGAGATCACATAGCGTTGGGTTAGTTCACCCACGCGTCAATCATGATTTATTTCAGCGAATTTAAGTTCTTGAAAGCTTAGAAATTGAGTTCTTGATGGGTTTTTTGAAGTTCTATTGAATTCTTGATTCGTTGAAATTGTTGAGGAGTTGTTTGATTCGAATCCATGATTTTAGGTGTGAATTCGGTTAGAATCTTTCATATATTAATGGTATAGTTGATTCTAAGTGTTTGAGGAAAGAACCAAGTCGAATTAGGGGGTTTAGAGTTGAAAAACGCAGGAGAAAAGTCGGAATGCACCCTGGCAAGGGTCTGGGTGCCGCCCCTCTCAGAGCCCCAAAAGGGAACCTCTGAAGTTTGGGTCTTGGGGCGCCGCGCAAGACAGAGCGCCCCACCCAGTTCTCTGAAGTTTTAAGGCTGGCGCCCCGCGCCTCTCAGAGCGCTAGGGATGTCAGTTCTTCCCATTCCTTCCCCATCTTTCTGTACTAGTTCCTTAGCAACATACCTATGTTTTCTAGTTTATTCCAACACTCTAATGTACGTTTAAACATCATGAAATCATCCATAACATGAGATCATGAACCTTGAATCTATAATCCAATTCAAGGAAAGTTTAGATCAAAGTTAAGAGAAGTTCTTAGAGTTTTTCAAAAGTCTTTTCCAAATGTTTTAACTTTGTTTTAAGACTTAAAGTTCAAGTTGAGTAAAGAGTAAAGAGTAAATATTGAAGTTCATTTCTTCAAAGAAGTATATGGGGACTATGTATTCCCAAAGAGTTTAAAATATTTTCACATTTAAACAAGAAAGGAAACCTTGATTTCCAAAGAGCTTTTGAGCTAGTTTTCAGTAAAGAGTAAACGCTTTCACAATTAAGCAAGAGGGGAAACTTTGATTTCCAAGGTAGCCTTTGAGCTAAGTTTTTGAGAAATTATCTCAAATCACAAAAAGAAGTATGTTTTTAAACATAAGAGCTAGCATTATATTTTGGGAGTAGTATTGAGCACCGATATGGGGGAGAGTTCAGACAACTCATGGCCCCCATAAACCATGTAGCCACCATAGGTAGAAAATGATCATACTTTTTAGATGATTCCTTAGTGCTTTTTAGCATAGACTAGTGGATCTACTAAGTAGTTCAGGTTCTATACCCTCGGTAAGGTATAGGACGGCCCTGGCAGCGTGAGACAAAATGTTGTATCATCACAATAGCTCTTACGTGATGGTTGTCGGTTAGAGAAACTCCCACCTAAGTAATTGTATTTTTATATACACAGTTTATTTGTATTTTTACATACATCTCAGAGTTATATTGTATCTTTGCATACACACAGAATTGACATCCATGTTTTAAAAACTTTTCTTTATATTGCACTTGTTTTATACTGCTTTATATTGAAATGAGTACTTCAGTTAAGTTGATGTTGAGTTGAGCCAGGTAAGTTCTTCAGTTCCTTTCAAACTTATGTCTTGTTTTAGAATTCCCCTCGCATACTTGTACATTCAATGTACTGATTCCATTTGGCCTGCATCTTTGTATGATACAGACACAGGTAACCAAGATCAGCATCTATCGCATCGTTGATCCAATTGAGCACTCAGAGTCTTGTGGTGAGCCTCCTTGCTTTCCGAAGGATCCCTTTTATTGCCTTCAGTATTATTATTAGTTCATTAGGATGTCGTGGGTCTTGTCCCGACATCCATCTCAGTTGTTTAGAGACTTCATAGACAGTCAGATGTTAGTTCTAGAGTTTTCTATTTCCTGTTTTAATGGTTGAGACTTGAGTTGCCACGTTTGGCCAGTGAATGTTATCTTGATACATTCTAAGTACTGTTTATTGAGCAGTTCAGTTTACTTTTAAAAGTATTTTTCTTCATGAGTTAAGTCTTCCGCTGAGTAAGTAAGCCAGACCAAGGGCTCGCTTGGTGCCAGTAATGATTCTCGAGTGCCAGTCCCGCTCAAGGTGCAGGCTCGGGGCGTGACACTATCTTGTCAACTAACATATCTTTATAGTGACCGGTACTCTCCCCTTTTAATTGTTAGCTATTTTGTCACTAAGGCAACTCCATAATCAATTCTTCTTTAATTTCCCCATCTTTAAGTACAACCTCAAACAAAAAGTAAGCAAAAAATACATGAAAAAACTGCTTTCCCATCCCTTTTAGAGGGAAAAAATATATGTGAAAGGAATATTAACAAAGAAAATGAGGGGAAGTATTTGGTCAGTTTCATGGGAGAACGTGGAGTCCTCTTTCTATCCCACAAAGAAAACATATATAACTAAATAAATAAATAAAAAGAGAAAAGTAATGTCATTTTAGTACTAGCTAATTAGAAGAATTCAATGGAAACTCAATTATCATGTTTCTTTTTTTCCTCCAAGTTCATTGCCTGTGGCTGCAATATATATTGGAACTAATTACTCAAACTTTTTTTTGTCTTGTGGAAGGAATATTTCAAGTTCTCTATAATATGTTAGTTACTCATTAGGAGTTTATATATAATAATAATAATATATATGGTGGAGTAGGTGAAGCTTTCGAAATTCAAAAACCAAAATAAAACCCTTTCGTTGAACCAAAATACTATATATAAACACATTTTTTAGATATGCATCTTTGGCACTTCATTTGTGTATATATAATAGATTTTTGAATATAAATATAGAGTCAGCGATAAAAGTTATTTGAATTTTCGAAAAGTCACACCTAATTACCTAGAACCGTCCCTAATGTGTACTCTATATATCTTTTGATCTTTAGTTGTTGTAATTATTCGGAAACTTAGTCCTATAACCCCAAGACATCGGCTTTGTGCATGTATTTGATTAAGTGGTTAGATATTGGTCAGTATAACAAACACAAGTCATAAAATTGAATACGGAAGAAAGGGAAAAAGTAGAAGAAAATAAAGGAAAAGATTAGACCAATATTTTGATCCAATGAACTTCAAATTTGAATATGTAAAATCGTAATATATCATATAATTCGTAAAAATAAACTTAAAAAATACATCCTTCGACAATATCGAAACTTATTTTAAATCTGAAAAAATGGATAGAAGTCTAGTGGTGAAATCAGAAATTTCATTAAAAATGTTCAATATATGTATGGAAAATAATTTTTGACCTATATACTTCATATAATTTTCTATATATGTAATATAATTTTTCAATAAAGAAAGTCCACCTGACTAACTTGAACTACATGAGGCTACACCATAGAACTATTTCAGATAAATATTAAATGGATCAGAAAAGACCACATATATGTTTGAAAAATAAATTAAAGACATTAAGAAACGACCATAGCAAAAGGTAAAGACATGGACTTAATTCCTCACAACCAATGCAGCAGTCAGCAGGTAGAGGCTCTAATTTAATTTCATATTATTAAATTTATCTTCTTGTCTTATTCATTTTGTATTTCTCTTCTTCTATAATCAATCTATAAAAATATTATATAACATATAGAAAAAGACAAAATAGACTAGACTTATTAAAAATGGCCAAGTTGATGGATTTTTTCGTAGACTTTTGACCCATGATACATGTCGCATATAGTGGAAATATACATGATTTATATGTTGTGATTTTCATTGTTGTTACTCTTTCCAAAAGAAGAAAAAAGAGTTTCATCAAGAAATTTCGTTTTCATATTTCGTCGTATTCTACTTTAACGAGTTCGACCATATATAAGATTATTACATTATATACATGTTTTTGACACCGGAGTTATCATAAACAGTACGTGATTCGTGAACATATGGAAATTTACGTAGCTAAAGGACTACACAACTAATTTCTACGTCCCAATTTGTGTGACACTTTTTTTGTTTTTTTGAGAGTCAAACAGTTTAAATTTTACCGAAAATTTGCGCATGAAATCTTCAATTTTCTTGAAATGAAATTTATATATTTGTAAACTACGTAAAAAGTACTATAAGTCACAATAATTGGTAATTCAAAATGTTTAAAAGATCTATGAAAAACTTACGGTCAAAGATAGACTTGTTTGAATATTAAAATCCAAAAAGTGTCGCATAAAATGGGACAGAGGGAGTACTTATTTTTCTGTTTCAATTTATGTAATGATATTTAATAGGGTACAAACCGTAGAAAATAAAGAATGATTTTAAAATTAAGTTACAAATATTTGTATGACTATAAATCATCTTATTAAAAATAATTAATGAGTATTTTAAAAACAAATTATTACTAAATAAAAAATTTATCATTTATATTTTACTCTATTAGATCTAATTAGTTCAACCAACATCATTCATCATAATTAGTCATAACTATTTTTCACGATTCATTGACTTAAACACCCATACAAATGAATCATGTGTCAGGACAAGTTAAAATTTTATATGAATAGCCGATCATGAAAATAATAGCCAACAAATATATAGATTTTTTTAAATATTTATTTAGTGAATATAATTATTTTTTATCGATCAACCAAATGAGTAACTTGTCCAAATTTAAATTGGTGATACGCGAATTTTCAGTCCTCTTACATAATTTCACTCTTTTTATGAATTTTTCGATGTGTGCGCTCCAAACATACATATAGAAGAAGAAAAAAAATCTAAAAATGGGTGGGAGAGAGGTGACAAAAATTCGATATTCTAATATTCTTCCTTCACTCACAAGAAATCTAATCAATGATCGATCAAAATGGATAAAATTTCAAATAATTGTTATGCCAACCTTTTTTGCTGGCCCCCAATTTAGTGGATAGAGTTTCAGAAACTCAAAAATGAATCAGAATATGGAATTTTATATATATATATATATATATATGGGATCACCAACCATTTTCACTATCAGATGAATATGAATATGACCTGTAACGAATTAAGCAGCGGTAATTAATGAAATCTTTTAAGGATGTCAACTATTCATGACATTAAAAAGAGAATAAAGTAATACATGCATCCTATTAAAAAAATTTTATCCGATCATTCAAAAGATATTTAAGTGAAAACTTCCTAACGAAATATTATATAGTCACCCTCTCTGATCTTCAAAGAACAAAAGAACTACTTTTGAAGGAAAACTCTATCATTCCACTTAGGCATAAATGATAATGCAAGCTAGAACTACATTATTATTCTATACATAGTGGGGACAATTATATTGTTCCATCAACATTATAACTTAAAGTACCCTTTGATTATATTTACATATTACTACTATTTTAATTTTTATATAAAAGAAAAAAAATGTGTATTTTTTAGAAGGAAAAAAGTCCATGATAGTCTAGCCTATAATCTAGTTGTTAATAGCCTTTTCAACCAAGCATTTGATCCAAAGAAGAATCATTTTCTCCTGGAGTTAATTAAATTACAATTAGTATATTTTTAATCCCACATGAGTCATGATTTTCTTTTCTTGTTACTACTTTAATTAGATCTAATGATGCACTTAGCCTTCAGATTTTATAACCTGGCCTACTTTAATTTAAAAAGCGTAATTTTTTATTTCATGATGAATAATTTAGTCATGAAGCGGCTTGTGCATTTTGTTTAGTTAAGTTGGGTAATATTTTTATATGGAAAAAAATAAATCTTCCTTTTTTCAATGGAGTACTATAAGTTGCTTTGAAAAATAAAACAAGAAAAAAAATACTAATAGAAACTCTTCGGTTTTTTTTTTTTGCCGACACATTAGGGGAAACCAGAACCATGAAACAAGCACCATATCAAATGTGTTAAAGTTAAATTGTTTCAAAATAAAGTAGTTACTCGCGATATTTGCTATCACCTACTTCTTGAAATATATAATTTGAATTTTATGAGTTTTAAATTTTAGAATAGTTATGTTAGATAATAACTAAGTTTAAACTAGAGTTTCTGAATTTGATCAAAAGGTATCTTGCCCCTGAATTGAAACCAACCAAACAAATTAAGTAAGAATTCATCATAACTTAATAAATTTTAATTGCTAGCTAGTAAATTTATCATAATCTTTTCCCTTTTATATAGGTTTAGAATACATTACCAAAATTAAGTACTGGAAATTTTGATCATCAATGACAATGACTTTCTTGAAGATATATCTATTGATCTTACTTTAAAAGAATTAATCCCAAACTTCTTCCATTATTCCATAGGCTCTAATCTCATAAACAAGTAGTAAAATTCAAAAAATAATACAACTTTCTTTTTTGGGGCATATTATTGTTTTCTTCAATCTATGCGTATTTACAAACCGAAAAAAAAAAAATAGAAGAAAAATTTCCAACTTTCCTTGAGAACATTTACCTTAGTGAAGAAAATTCTTGACAAAAAAAATTTAATAACAAACTCGAATTGAGATTTAATTATGCTTCATGATTTGCAGCCTCAGAAATGCTCTCTAAATGAGGCCTCCATACTCCAACTCTTCCTCTTCTTCTATCTCTTTGTGTTGAGACTTTTTCAGACAAGATTTCACTCAAATATTGATCATTAGACACCATCATATTATTACTATTACCATTAATACTATTCGCATTACTATGACGACCTTGTGATGATGACGATGATGATGATGATATTGATGATGAAGACGAAGATCTTGTTTTCTTCTTTCTTGTTGTTGTTGTTGATGATGATTTTGAACGATTTTTTTCACTTGAAGGAGTTGGAAGTGGCATGAGGAAATAAATCTTGCCACGTTTAAGTTCAGCATCCGGAGGAACTACGACGATTTTCGGACAAACTCCTCCTCCTTCTGAGGAATAATAAGATGATGATGGTTTTTTAAGAACATGTTTAGGGTATATCTTCATGATTTCAGCTGCTTTAACACTTCCACTAATCTCTTCAACTTTGCCATTAGCATGAACTATTCGAATCACATCAAGTGCCCCACATGGTAGTATGCAAGATATGCAACATCTTATTGTGTTCTTCATGATGGCTAACTAGCTATTTTTATCTTTATTGTCCAAAAGAAGGAGGAAGAGGAAGAGAAAGAAAAGTCTCTTTTCTTGTGTTTATAATGAGAAGCAAAAGAAGAGGTGAAGAGAGGGGAGGGATATTGTATTGGTATCAATATCAATCAACTTGTTATAGTTTTTTGTTACTACAAATGATGATTTTATTATATGCTTTGGGGGGGGGGCTTACCGCCTTTTTCCCCCTTCTCTTTTTGTGGATACTTTTTCTTTCGGGGTGGAACTAAAATAAGTTCAACTAATAATAACTTTTATTTAAATAGAGGTGGATTTAAAATTTAAGATTTATAGGTTCAATTTTTATGGTTCTTAATTAGAATTGAACCTATTGTATTTCTAAAGTTATGGGTTCATATATATTGTACTTATTGTTTTAATATTTAAGTGGAATATGTTTACACATAAATTTATACCCCGAAAGTATTGGGTTCAGATAAACTCTATATCAATACTCTACTACATATGCCTCTGAATCTAAACTTTGTATTTGTCATAAGAAATCTATTATATATGTACTAATATTAATTTTTAAATCAAATAACTTAAAAGGACTAAAATCTCGAATCCATATACTTTAATTTCTGACTAAACTCTGTTTTTTCTTTGGTCTTTTGCATATTTTTCTGTAATTAATTCACTTGTTTGGGGGGTTGGAAATGAATGGCATGAATAATTGCACCTCATTTTGTACTTTGCCTTTTGTATCCATCATTCAGGGCCCTTTGCCATTCAATTCCATTCTCCAATAGCCCTTAATTTGCTGAGTTCAATTAATAATGGGAGTTGGCTGCCTTACCTATGCATGAAACTTGGATGACCCCATGTTTGTACATGATTGGAATTGACATGTCAGCACTGGTGGGGGCCAACAACATTTCCCCCTATGACCACGTGTCTGAATCAGAATTTGACATCTGTCTATCGACATTTGGTTGAATTCTCCTGGTTTAGAGTAGGTGAAGAGGCTAATTAGTGTAGGGTCTTTATTCAAGAAAGGGCCAAAGAGAAATACTTGTGATAGAAGAATAGTGTTTTTAGAATATGGAGAAGGTTTCATTTGGTCCCTAGCTCATTAGATTTAATTAAGAGTGAAGAGGAAATTGTTTTTTTTTTTTTTTTTTTTGCATTCTGTTGGAGTGGGTGGAAAAATAATCAATAAGGAGATA